>JAGJTL010000156.1:92877-136867 GCA_022063505.1 Calosoma granatense
TATATACAAATAAATTAGTTAGTAAATATTAACATAGGTAGTGATTATAATATACGTCATAAACACAAAAAATAATGTTAATATTTGGTGAATTATATATAAAAATATTCCCGCGGGCGAATGAGAAAATATTTATGAAAGTTAATTATCATGAAATTCGTGTGGAATATAATGAGTAAAAAGTGGTCATTTAGTAAGCATTGTCAACTGAAATGATTGCATTCCTAAAGCCAGGTTTAAACAATAAAACCCGTTAGTCCGACATTGTGTACTCATAGGCGTACAAATGGGGTAATAGCATTAAAACCTCATACATCTTTATAAATGTAAAAGTACATACATATATAATTTACATAATATTCCAAGTGGGGATTTTATTTACCTAATTACCTGTACAATGTTACAATTCTAGAAATACATTCATAATCGGCTTTATTATCAGTGACATGAATTTAGTCATTATTTAACATTTGTGAATTACATAGTTGTCTATTTGCCATTAATCATTTGACACTAATAAATGCGATCACCCCTTTTATTCGGTGAAAACGGACGTCCATGATCACAATAAGCAGATATCTGAATAATTGCTATGAAAATTATCTAGGGTGACGTTGGTTAAATTTATTCGCCAATAAAATTAACAAATGATCATTTACCGGGTCGTAATGAGTTGGTGTTTGTTACATGAACGGTCACAATTGGAGTATGGCTGGCAAATGTCATTGTGCACAGAACAGATCTCGGATTCAGTATATACGGATGTTCATATGTCGTAGTCTCATTGTGAAACACGAGGCATTTCATGTACCATCGGCATAGAATGTAATGAAACTTTTAATCAACGAAAATCATGTCCTACCCTACCCTAGTGATATTATATAGGTGTTTTTTATTATTATATAAAGTATTATATAATATTTTAGTAAAAATATTCGCAGTGGCGGCACACTTCAAGAATCTCGCGGCACACTAAAGAGCCGCGGCACAGTGGTTGAGAACCACTGCGTTAGATAAAACCATATAGCTTTACACGCGTGTGCGTACACGAGGAATTCATGGAGATATGAGATGTAATATATACATCTAGCATGGTATTATTAGTCTGAAAAGCTCCATAGCAACCATGACTACATACATCCTGAATTAATATCCCCCCCCCCAAACAGTGTTTTTTCCATGCCAATATTGCCAAAATTTCATCCGCTCATACTAACAAAATTAAAAATAATTTATCACCGCTGATATCTCTCGGCTGGCTCTTATTGTACATTGTCGTAAACCGATACGTGGTACACAACATAATTAATACATATCCCGACGGATAGATGTCAGCATAAACGTTTCTGAACTCTGCACGAACCTATAGAGGCTTTTGGTTAGCCACACACACACACAGTAACACCCAACGCACACACACACACACACACGTCCATCCAATGTTCTGTGTTGTAACACGTATTATATGAATATACGTATGCTTGTCACGCACTGTCGTTTGTTGGTCAATGATTTATGGCGTATTCAAAACCACAGGCGGCCATTTTGTGAGGCCACACGAGGTCCTTTGTCCTGATTACTGACAAATCACCAACACATGATTAATTATTTTTGAATTCTTGCGAAATTTCGGACGTTGGCAGTGAGTAGCAAACGTCCGAAAATGTAGAAAAAAAGTCGATTACATACATTAACTTGAAATCTGAAACGTATGTGTACATATATACATACATTGTTGAATGACATCTTGCTACATGACATATCATGCTCATTTGAATTTTAAATTGTAAGTAAAAGAATAGATATTGGTATGTAATTTCATATGTATGTTTTATCATGTCGGATATGTTTGTAGTTGGTAACTAAATCCTTGTCATACAATGATCTGCTTGTATTGAAGTACTGCAAGCGTGTTAGATACTGCTGTTACTGCTTTGTGTGTTGATGTGAAAGATAATAATGATAACTGGATACAAATGCTAATGTATGCTTGTTTTGAATTCAATGTTATTTCATTCTATAAATGGTTTCTGTGTATATACTCCATACTCGAATGTTATCATTGTTGATTATTAGTTCCACATTGTATTGCTGACAGAATATCTGTTTAGTTTATATTAAATGAAGCAACACAGAGAGTGTCCAGAATTCTACCAATTACCATAAAGTAATAAATACAAAATTATACTGTCATACAACCGGAATCGATCAAAATAAAATAATGAAAATATACATCAGAAATTTCGGTAAATGATTTTAACTTTGCAATATTAGAATTTTAATTAAATCTGTTGAATGTAATGAAATTCATTGCATTGATCAGAATCCGGTTAGGTATGAAAAAAAACGCACCAACGGCACTGGACAAAAAACGCATTTTATTACGACGGTTTACATGGTAAATCTGTATCGAAAACTGTAGTGTCGATTCGATTTTTTTTATTGAAATTCTGTTAATTCTATTTGGACGATGTGAATTTGTGCTCGTTAGAGCAATAAAATTCCCAGTAAATTTAAGCGTTCACAAACGAAGTGAGCGTGTATCGGCTCCATTCATATGATTTATGTGATGCGACAAACAAATATGATTGTTGTCCGTGGTTTATTGTTTTCACTGAGGTTGCTATCACTGACGGATGAGGACCAGTTATACTATGTATATACCATATATGTATATGTATACCGAAACACTACAGCATCGGAACCAATGCAGTCCAGTCCATTCCAATCTGGTTTCTAGTGATTAATTTTTTCCATTATACTTTACGAGTGATGCATACATACTGATAATTTCATAAAATATAATATACTGACGTTCAATATTTTATATATATATATTTACAAGAAATTTATCACGCCCCAGTTATGTTAAAATTTATTAACTCATTAATATTATTGTTACCAAGTCATGATATTCTAATATTATACACAATACGAGTATATCAGGTAATATACTAATTTATTGAAATGAATTACATAGTTATAAATGTTGAAAAGATAACAAGTTAGTGGAAATATTTCAGTCGGTTACATTTTATAGTAATAATCATTTTCCCATACGATAAATCTGGAAAGTTTAAATCTAAATTCAAATTTCATTACGCAAATATTTTTCTAATGAAAATAGTTTCCCGTTCCCAGAACTAATTAAAACTAAATTCCGTAATGTTCTATTTTGCCTAAAGACCCGGGAAATTATACAAAACTTTGTCTTATTGAAAAAACGAGCAACAGATGAATGATATAATGTATTATTCATGAGTATATGTTTGAATGAATAATACATACTTAAGTAAAAAATATGGTACGTTATTTCTGCACGGAATAATGATATGAAAATTAGCATTTCACCGTTGTTACATCCTATAGGTATGAAACCAATTATTGTAATTAATTTTAAAATTATGAATGATTAATAGCCGGAACAAATTAGTGCAATTTACTTAAGTGCAATGAAGTTGGCGCTAGATGGCGTTAGTATCGCAGTGTACAGAGAGTGAGAAATTGTACTGTGAGTTGGTTCTAACCTTAAATTTAAATTATTCTCGTGATATATGCACGCTGGCATAAGAACAAAATGAATAATTGCAGATTGCTTTGTAGTTATGCAGTTAACTGCTAGCGGTGGTGGCTACGGCAATTAATTTAAATGAAGAAGAACTGTGGATCTTAATTTATGTATGTACAAATGATAGGCCAGCATCTCGTGCTGTGAATTACCTGTCATATTCAGCAAGCCAACTGTTGAAATGAACAATATACTCCTTTCCTTTATTTGTGCCATTAACATGTATTACAACTTGTTTATTCTAGAATGCTTTTTATAAAAAATAAAAGCGACAACTACTCTAAATGAAACAGCACTGTCTGTGAGTAAAAGGCACGTTCCACAGCAACATTTCTGTTATGAGTTCATATTTTTTTAAAGAACTAAAATGAAAAAAAAATCATACATATTTTTCAAACGTATTTATTTAGTTTTCATATTTAATATTTTAAAGTTATATAATGTTCGGCTTTTTCTGTATCCATCTGTTTGATATAATATATTCCGTGCTATGATACATTGCACTATATTTAACCGACCTGAAGTTACATGCATGTTGACAGACATAAAGCTGTATAAAATGGTCAGTGAATGTAGTAACAGTCGGTAATAATAGTATATCACTGCGATAACACATCGCATTACTAGTTGTGACTTTTCTACTTGTGCATGAATACAATTTATCACTTCTTTCACTTTTAAACTTTATCCACAATATTTTGTTATCAAAAACTTTTTCACCCAATAGTATTTACAACTGATATTATATATTTCTTTACAAATAAAAATAAAATTCTGTCTCTGTGTTTGTATGTTCCTTATATATTTCTATATCCGTTGAATGGTCGTAACCAAACTTCACAGAATTAAGTGCGGATAATATAGGCTACCCGAGAACCTTGAAATCCACAAAGATAAGACAAATAACATCACGTATGTACTTAATTTAATTTAAAACGATATTATTCTTTTGTTGGTATAGACAAAGCCGACTATAAAAGAAAAATAGCATATTGTAATTCTTTTGTTCAGTTTTTCGTAAAATTTACTGAAAAATTTCATTGTTTATGTTATTTACATGGCCGGACAATTAAGTTTCGAGATGATTTAATAAATTTTTGGAAAGGTTGGCAACACTGTAATTTTAGGTGTGTATTCTAGAGGTATTAAGGGCCTATTTTGCAAAATTTCAACTCTTTAAGTTTATTAGTTTGTGAATTACACTGTTATGATATTAAAAGCATCAAACTTTCGGCGTTATAATTATCCGATCATGTAGACTGATATATGAAACTTCGGGTACTTACAGCTAGTTAAATATAAAGAGAGATTCTAAAGAAACTATACACTTTTTTTTCTGATATTCTTTAAAGCTGTCGATGGCAGAATTTATTGTGTAACGCTTTCAGAAACACTGTTGCACCCGAAAAATAACGGCACGTTTTTCAGCTCGTTTATAGATAAGTCTGCTCTGGACAGGATGAATGAAGAGCACAACATATTTCTCTTTTTTTGTTGTCGAACAAGATATTTTTATATTATCCTTATCCGCTTGGAAATCATTCAGGAAACAATTTTACTTTTTAAAATAAATTATGAACTGAAAATGTAAATTTATATTAGACAATTTAATTATAAATAAAATTTTTTTAATGATCTCACATAAAAAAAATGTAAGCAGAACAACAGAAGTTAATGGTGAAAATTTTTCCATGTAAAAACATTGTGTGAAAACATCAATTGCAAAAGCAGGAGGCCGTTCGTGGCGCATTAATTTATGTCGGAGTTGTAATAATTCACAGCCTGCTGCCAGCGTAATAAAGACAAACGACAATATTTCTAACCCTTCTGCTCTGATGTTTTAAGTATGATTAACAACGGCTGCAACGCTATGCAATCAAAGTGACGCAGTATTAATCTTCATAGTTAAATTACTCTTCACATCGATCTATTTGTGTGTGTAATGAATGTGTTAGCACTGTCAACTGTGAATTTCATCATACTTCTGCCCTACTTTGTCCTAATTTTATTTACAAATGAAATGGCCCATTCTTTTCTATTTCGACAATAACCAATTCATTGTGCTAAACTGAACCAATATAAATGTATAACAAAATGATTTGACTCACCAATTGTGGTGATGACAGTCAAGGAATACAGGAACGCCCCAGGGAACGACCATTTTGATGGGTTTTCATCTTCGTCCGATCCATCGAAACCATTCCTGATAGCTTCAGCTACCAGCCAGGTATAGTTCTCCAGTTCTATATTAGCTCCACTCTTCCACTGGAGCTCATCGAATATATTAACGGACAACGTCAGATTCCAGAGACGTTCAGCGGTCTCATTACGAATAATCAACAATTCCTGGTTTGTTTCTTCCGTTATATGACCTTCGATAGCTTGGAAAATAAATGCTCCCGCTATGGTGTATCCAACCTGTAGTAACCAAAGGAATGACTGATAATATATATCCTACGTCTACCAGTTGAACCATATGCTATTACATATTGATCTAGATTCGTAAATCATTAATCACCAAGCACATATTATTACAAAACATAAGCTGATTTAATCTAAGCGAATATTATTTCCTCATAATCAGGGCCGTATCTGAGAGGAGGTTTTGGAGGGTTCAACCTCCTCGAAATAAAGTGCGACGCCCTAATCCCTAGCAAAAGTGTCACATATTTTCCATATTGCTAATAAAATTTATACTTTTTATCTATAAACCCCTCCCCCGCCCCTGCTCATAATTGAATATTATAAAAAAAGTCCATCTACGTACTCGGAATATAAAAATATATTTTAAAAATAACATTAAGCCCATTTTTCATTATTGTTCGTTCTATATAATCGTAATTTTCATACCAAAAAAAGAACCGTTGAAAAAACGTTATCTAAATAAAATATTATCAAAACAAAAGCGTATATTTAGTGTACGTTTCGTAAATTATGAACTAAATAGTTCAAAACAAGGAATAATAAAGAAATGTAGGTATGTATCTTTGTTGGGGGCAAGCAAGCAAACACAAAAACATGTATTAAAGCGAAGTGTGTGTGTGTTTTTTTAATTAACTTTGTTTTATTTACGAGGGTAAGCTTCATCTGGTTTCATATTTCATTTTATGGAACAACCAAGTAGTCTAACGGACAAATATTAAAACAAAAGCACATGAATAGGTACTGAAATAATGTGTGTTTATTTGTATAATGAGTGTGCAGTGAATATTACAGGCGTAGATAATTACATTTACAACACACTTTATTATTCAGCTTGAATAACGGTATTAATGAGCAAAATAACGGAGACTGCAACCAGCACTGTTATTTTACTGAATTAGAGCAATTATATTCTCTGCTTGTAAGTAAACTGTTACAACCTTAGCACTGACTGTCGATAATAATACATTATAAAATATTATCCATCGGATAAATTACTTACCACAAGTCCAATGATGCCAACATTGCTGAACATGAATGCAATGAAATTCCTCCAAAAATCCTTACACTTCTCCGCAAATGGCTTCTTATATCGTCTACTTCCATACCTCCTCACAGACCGCTTTCTTTCCATTTTAAAACTTAGTCACTATTTGTCACCGTCGTCTTATGTTCACCATATTTTAAATTTTATAGAAACCTCGTACAATATCTAAATTATTTCAAACTTGAGAAAAATTTTCCTCGAACTAAATTTTCCCAACTGGTACATATTTGTTAAGTTGTTTAATTACTGAGACACAATTATTTAACGGTTGCAATTACAAGGATGCTCTAATTTTTGAAGTCTTCACAATATAAGTTTAATTTCGAAAATGACACGTTCTGAAAAAGAGAACATATACGTTAGTTTTGAAGAAATAATAATGTTACTTATAGCGATGTTTTACTGTTAAGAAATGATGATCCTATTTCTGGATATGAATGTATTCCATTGAAATACGTTGATATCGAGTGTAATACTGTAGAATTTTCAATTTTTCTCTACACTAATCCAGTACAGAACTGGCTGCCACATAAACTGGTGCACAAAAAGCAAAAGTTTGTTCTTGGTGTGTGATAAAAAACACACCTTGGTTTTAGGAGGCTACTGGTTCGTTCACGCTGATTAACTTTGGGTCCGGTTGTTTTGTTTTATTATTTGAGATAAAAAGTTTTTCAGGTTTAGTCAACGTTTGATTTATACGTTATATAGTTCCATTATCGGTGCACATCCCGGGGGAGTCTTCTCTTAAATCTTATATCAGCGTTTGTCAACATGTTTCAATCTGTATCCATTTCAATTAAGAATTTAATCGAGTATTGTAGTTATGAATGAGTGTGCAGAAAGAAAAATTGAATTGAAATGAAATCATTTTTTTTCTCATACATTAATGGAATTTTTGCTGAATTCATTTGAAAAATTAATGGAAATAACAGTCCATACTAAATTATGCATATAATTTATTAAAATTTTGTATTGAATTCGATATGAATTTAATTTCCGGGTAACAAAAGCAATTCTCTGCTGGCCCAGTGTGATAAAGGACATATGAAAAGCAATAAACGAAAAGAATATTAACCGAAAATATGTTCTTTCGCATATGAGCAAAATTTTATGAACACTGTATGGAATTTTTTTACTGCATATTACTTTTATTTTATATACGAGTATAGTTTCCGTGTCCTTTGAGGAATGATAGACGATAAAATCTCTTTACGCTGTCAGGCTTGCCAACAGAATTAAATGAACTTAACTAAAAGCTGTGAACGAAATTAGGTACGTGTTAAAATTTTTTAAATACATATATTTTTAAAATATTTTTTCTGACATCCATATATTTTAGCTGATGATTACATTGGACATGACGTAATTACATATTTCATTGTATATTTAATAATTTGAACTGACAGGATAAAACCTATGGGGTCATAAATAATGGAAAAATAATCATATAGCGATTCGCTTAATCAAGAGAAACATGTTTTATTCAATGTGACTATTAACAATAAATTATATATAATATATTGATAACATTAATATATATTTAGGTAAAATGTGAAATAATATTTGAAAATAGAATATGTCACGTATATAACTGAAACTGTTTTGCCTAGAGCTATATTCGTTATAAACTTTAAACAAAGTATGTTTCTTTCATCTAATTATATTTTAAAAGAACATGTAATTTCAACCTATTTTCTTACGAAATTACATTTTTTGACTTGTTATCGTTTCATTATGGAATATAATTTTACAATTATATGTAAATGAAATGAACATAGACTTGGATCAAGCGATTTAAATATATATTTTCCAGTGAGCATATTTCAAACCGGTATTTTTGGTGGAAAAATACTAGAAACTTAAATCGGATTTCTAACAATCGATATAAGCGGAGAATGTGGAAACATATTGCACCATCGGGAGAAATTATGTACTGTCCACAAGACTTGCACTGTGATTTATTTCAGTTATTATATTGATATATGACCGAAAAAATATGTATACCTCCTCTCTTTGCTAAGGTGAATATCGGTATTAGTTTCAAAATAGACGGGCAGTAACTTAACACCGGACATTTTATTCATACATTCACAATTCCTGTTGATAGATGGTGGTACCTTCAAAACAGTATGGTGTTAATTCGATACTCTTTTAGTAATTTAGAAGTCTTCAATTCAGTGTTTATAATAAATCAATATCTTTAAAAAGATTTAACGGAATCATAAAACTTTTATATATTCAGAAAAAATTCATTCAAATTATATAAATTTTCTCCCGCAGATGAAAAATATGTTTGAATATAAATAATTTGTTTATAAATGTGATTAGTGATCAGCGCGTATAATTTTAGCTCAGTTGTTAAAGTAACTAACAGTATTTTAGTTCAAATATGGAATAAGTCATGACAATCATTATTGATTTACGTTCTAATTTATTTATATATCAGTTTCAATGTTAATAACGGCTGATTAATATTACACTTTACGAATACGTAACTATGTAATTTAATTTATGTACGTAAATGCGTAAGGAAAACGAGAATTATCAGAGTTAGAAACATAAAATATACATATAGGTAATTCCCATTGTCTTAATTTGGCTTAATAGTGTACAGTGTTCAATTTATCACAATACAAGTATTTATTTGCATTCTTGGTAAATGATAAAACTAACTTACGATATTCAAAATAGCAATTAGTATTTATTAAGGTTTTACAGACATGAAGAGAAAACTACCTTTAAACATTTTCTACAACGTATTTCACTTCATCAATTTTCAACATTATTTTCAATTCTACCGCACATTTTTTCATCAAATATAAATCAAAATCTATAACAAATAAACTGTCAAATATAAAACCTATTTGTCGAAATGAAAATGTTTTTTCCCGTAAGCTTCCAATTAAAGAAACCAGTGACGCTGCCATCTACTGGGGAATGTTGAAATTACAGACATGACTAATCCGTCTTAAAGTCTCTACCATTCCATCTACTTCTTTTTTCTTTTTATTCGTTTTGGAAAAGTACGTGAACCCTGGTACCGTAATGCGAAATAGGAAACATGATTACATGTAGGTAAATCCTACACAATTCTTTCAATTTTCTGCCATGTACTTCTGATTTACGTTTTACAATTAGTTTTGTATTTGTAGAATGATGAATTCAATCTAACGCAATTGGACTATTGGAATTTTCAGTGTTCGCTTACAGTTTTAATTCAAAAGCAAGCAAAAATGTTTAATGAAAGAATATTCTTGATTATATTCATTTTTATTATAACTATACGTATTTTCATTTAAAGGTGTATACAAATCACATTTTCTCAACGTATAAATTATAAAATGAACGTGTTTTAGTATTCAGTTTCTTACGTGTATGCAGATAAAAATTAGTTTCTTTGTTGCAAATCTTATCGAGTTGCTAGAATGTCGCCATTAACTGTAATAGAACACATTGGCACTATATTTGATCGACAGTTACCCCTGAGGTATAGGCAACATTGTAAATGTCATTTCCTTAAAAATGGTCGTAAAATGACGTCTCAAGTACCGCTCAGATATCGTATCAACTTGGGCACGTCGACTTACTAATGGTACACCTAGAACATCTATCAGTCGTCATATGTTAGTCTGCAACCACATTGATCGACCATGACGCTTCTACTGAACGTTTCACAAATGTCACTTTACCCACTGCCATTTGTACGTTAGCATATCAACCAAATGTATTACGTATGAACTGTCTGTAAAAAAATAACTTGACACTTACCCACTGTTAGCTAATAATTAATTTTCGCACTAATTTTCAATACATTTTAGAAATCTTGAACAAACATTCGTTATATCATACCGGACAGTTAAATAACCTTTCAGTAAAATATTACATGTGAATAATTTTTTTCCTAGAAAATAAATTTTTATCACCAGATATGAAATTTCGCACTTCCTTCGAGAAAAAATAAAACAAGACTATGTTTATGAATAGAAAGTATTTTTGATTACTTATATAAGATGTTTGTATTTCCATTCATAAAATTAGGATACCGAGTTGTAAGATTTTAGTCGAGAAAATCTAGGATTATATTTGAAATAGTACTGACAAAGTTTATGAATTATAATACCAGATACCAGCACATTCATTTGAATTATGTGTTCCTTTAAACTGTCCTAAATAGCAGAACGTCCTTAGCTTCAAGACCTTAAAGAAGAAGAAGAAGAAATGATAGTTGAAAGTAGTTTGACAAGATGAAGTCCTCGACACCCACACCCACACACACGTATAGATAACTGTGTTTTATCCGTATTATAGTTAGGTGACGTTAATTTATGTAATATTCAATATGTCATTAGCTATCTTCATATAGAAATATTGCACCGATACCGCATATCGGTCTAATGAATTACTTTTTATTTTTCTATATACACCGGTGGTGAGTCACCCGTCTTCGTGAACATTGTATATAAAGTCTGGGGAAGAGGTTTTTAGATATTAGACCTTAACGTTGTAGCGAACAACACAGTATTACATTAGATCTGCAGATATTCTACTATAGAACATCGAAGATGAATCACTATTGTGTTGTGTTATTGGCAGTGTGTGCACTTGCTGCTTATACATCTGCAGCTGGTAATTATTTATTTACATGTATTTCATTACAAACATTCATCCAGTTACCTCCGTCGGAGTTTAATCATTAACACCTCAAATAATCAGGCTGTCTGGAATACGATACAACTAAACTTCATTTTAGTCTGTAATTAAATTTTAATAACGTGTTAATATCAGGTGTTTATTAGACATAATGTGAATAGGTGTATATTTCATTTAGTTATTGGTTTCATTAAAGTGTTCGTCTTCAAGCGAATTTTCATATTTTTTACTTATTTCCACGTATAACTAATACTGTGACTCATAAATACCCTGGAATTCGAAAATATGTGCTAAAAGTTTTCTTTCTAAGAATATCGTTAGCGCTATATTTATGTAATTGCGGAAATGTAGTAATAAATGTCAAAACTTAATAGCATTTTTTCAATGTTTTTTTGTTGATAATTGTAAGTATCCTAAACTAATTGTCGAGGAATAATTGGAAAAAATGAAATGATGACGAATATTAATACAATTTTGTTCATAATTATTTCAGGATATTCTAAAAAAGTAATATGGATATTAGTTAGAAAGGAATGCATATAGAAAATGTTTGTGTTATGTTATGTTCCAGCTACAACAGCAGCCTCTACTGGTGGTAATGACATTACTACTATAGCGGGAAATGCTCGGAATTTCGTAGACAAAGTGATCTGTGCTGTAGAAGCATTTATAACTTTGATACAATCAGTGGGAAAATTAGGAAATGGTATGGGATTACTTTTCCTTAATCCATGGATTACCGCTTTACAAGCAGGCATACGATTTCTACAGCAAATCATCAAAAATATTCCCTTCCTACAGGGTTATTAATAATCTGGATTCAATCAGTTCTGAAATTTTGCCTTATTTATTGTGAGCCTGTTTTGATTTATGTTTAGTTACTCAATTCCAATTTGTGAATTATATGTACATTTGTATATTTTAACACTTTATGCAGTAATGAACATTTTACAAAATTGTATATATACGAGCAAGAAATAAATGATGATTACAAATAATACGGCGTATGTATTCTGGAACCTGCAAACAATCCCGACTTTTTGATTGTTTAACTTAACTTGAAATGGAGATTGAAATTAATATTTGAAACATTGTAAGGAATGGCAGAAATAGTATTGAGTCTTATCTTCAGTAGTATCGAAATAATGAATAAAAGGACATAATCATTTCGCAAGAAATATGAACAACTTTTTCCCTTCCACTATCCAAGGTAGTATACATAAAGTGTTTCTATGGCCGCAGCTAAACTATCTTGTTCGATGATATATACCTAGGCGATTACAATTATTTATATAACGACATTTCGTACTTGTGAGTTGGTACGTCCTTGCAAACACTTTGGTGACCAATAAATCGTTAATTGTTTATATTTTCTGTGGCACGCTTTAGATTCGACGACTGTGTTAGAAAACAATTTTATTATTGAACTGACAGAATATTTTATCACTTGAAATGAATTATGGTCTTCTATAAAATGAGTTTTTAACAATAAAAACACATGTTTCTGTGCAATACGCAACAAATATTGTTTCTTGAAATGTTTGTTTTTCAAAACACACGCACTTACTATATATAAATGATGATTTATGTAGAAAACTATATAAATGTGACATGCTTTTTCATAGAGTAAAATATTTGTTACAACTAAACTACTATATATCTACTTTTAGTGCTAACATCTATGACTGAAATTTAGCAAACATTTCAGTATTACAGACTAACAAGAAATTAATAAAACTGTGGAGGTATGTATCTGTATAAATATAAATTACATTTCACACATACAATATTAAAATTTCTTTCATATTATCAGTCTGTTGTATCATATATTTCTCACACACGCATACACTGCTATACATAACCCAAGTTTCGTACAATTGTCAAGATAGTTAAATTCTCATGTAACATTGCACACGCTATCTAAATCTTAACTCGCATTTGTCAAACCGACGCCAACTCGGATGCGCTTTGTTGCAATACTGTTCCCATGGATACACGTGGTACAGGGGATGTATGTACGTATGTGATGAATAATGTGCACACAACATATGTTATATACGGACGGAGTACAGTTTGTCTTGTGTGCTGGAACTATGCCCAGCCCGTTGAGCATATGCTAGTGTGCTAATTTAATTAATAATTATAAATTTACAATGTTCTGAACCGAGTCTCATGTTCACGAAGGTCTAGTAACTAATTACCTTCCCTATTCTATATGTTTAATGATAAATAATAATAAACATTTAAATATAAAATCTAATTCAAGATGACGAAATAATTAACATATCCTTTAAAGAATTTATGTTTATGCAACATGAATTTTTAAAACAATGTGTCCATATTTGAAACATATTCACTTTAAATTTTATATTAGGTATTGTAAATTGAATAATATACCATTACTTAAATATTCTGTTAAATATTACTAAGTTTTACTAAGAATTTTCCTTCGAAATTTCATGTGCATAATTTCAATGTTATAATCAAATAATCATTTTATATTTGAATAAAATATATATTCACTGGAACACCGGATGTATATTAATCTAGTTTTTACATATACACATACGTATGTAGGCACTTTTTCAATTCGCTCACTACTCTGTATGCTTTGTTTTATTCCTTTCCATTCTATCATCAGACATGTTCTTTACCAATGTTTCAAGTATTTTTCTTCCACTTCCTGTCACGTTTCCGAAGACTACTTCCTGCGCGGCCATCTTTGATTAGCTGTCATGTCATCGCCAAGCAGAAATACATGTCTCGTTCCTCTTTTTCTCGCATGGCTGGTTTAAAATTGTTGTTCGTGTTTCTTCGGGTCAATGCGACTGTGTACGAAGAAGTCACTGCCAGAGTACCCTTGCATTACAGATTCAGCCCTACCCTTAGCCTGCTTAGATAGCCGATGCCCATTTTGTGTATTTGGGGAAATATGTTTCTGACAGATAATACGATATGTCAACATGTTCTAGCATTGGCATATACAGATTTGTGAGAAAATATAAATCAAATTTCGTATTCCCACTTTCGTCTATACAACCAATAGCATCGAAGAAAATCAAGGTCAATTGCATCACGTGATTCTGCTGCATTATCCAGTGGTATAACGATTGTAGTAGGGTAGATGCGATTGCTTTGTACGAATTCGGTGTACAGCGGTGAATTGTTCGGCGGATGCTTTTTTGATATTTGTCCAAAGTGAAGTGGATCCGAAGTACCCGTACACACACACACACACACACAGTATTACTGAAAGCTCCAACAAGTACAAGTAATCCAGCTCGTGGAGAATGTTCAAGTGATGTTTGCAGCTCAACTCAACAGATGGCACTGCTTTACACAGATGATGGTATTAACACGCTGTTCTAATGTTTCTTCAACTAAAACGGAACTCCGTTCAAGAACTACTAAGATACGACCGGTTGTAATTGACGTAAGGACTGACGCACAGATTTATGGGAACTTCAGAACGGGTGTAGGGTGTTACTTATTATCCTGTAATCGTTTGGTTAGTGTAGTAAAGTGAGTGGATGGTTAGTGGAATCGTAATACCAGATTTGAGAGATTAGTTTCTATTGGACATTATTCTGAAAGGGAGAGTACGGATATTTACTTTCACTATGTCTATCGCAATATGTTATAGTAATATTAGATCAACGTTCTATGATTCTCCAATGAGATTCATCAATACATTTGACCTTAGGTCTACTACCAGTATAACTTATATGCATATTTGGTTGTATACTTGACGGCGACCATACGCTTATAATAATAAAATTTCATGTTGGATATCACTTGAATAGTCAGTAATAATTCTTAATTTTCACAGACACAACGTTCACTCAATTTTAATTTAAGTAATGTGCTAGCAAGCATGGTAACAAGCATATCTCTAAATGTTAGTTATTAACCGTGACGGATACGTGTGCCGTTTATTTCACTATTCGCTACATGTACTTACAGTACATATTATCATGAAACATGTCTGTACCTGTACTGCGGGTAATTCATCGACATTAGCTAAGATGGATGAGAAATCATGTAGTACTAATGAATTTACATGAACCATGTTTTGTACTCATATTTAAATTCAACTAGCTGTAGATTTTTTACACACAACTTGATGTATATTATAACTAAGACAAAAAGTATTTATATACCGCCAACGTTCACAATTTTCCACATCGTTAATTCAAGTTTCCTGCTTTTGCTAAGATTTAACAAGACAGATAGACGCGCATAAATTAATAATAGTTTGTCGACTACTAATCGAGTTAGGTTCTTTATTTTTTATTGCTCCGTTTCTCTTCGGTATTCGCTCGAGTTTTCTGTTCGTTGTTGTGTCGTTTTTGTTTCTTGTGTTACTATGTTCATGATGCTTTTAGTAGTGGAATAACGTAGTTGCACGGAAAATGTGGAACCGTTGCCTGTTAATATTTATGCTTGCAAAGTTCTGTATTACCTTCGAGTAATGTATTTTGTTAGATTACTCAACTGGACCTAAAGCTTAACTTGCACATACACAACAACAGCAACAAATATGTGTATAAACATGCATACTACACTGACATGCGCATGTGTACGTGTGTATGTATGAGAGCATTAAGTTTACGGCAAATTAACAAGGTAACCGTCATGTATTTATATATTACAGTTTAATGTTATGTTTGCCAGCTTGTACGAACAAGTTCTGCAGTATATTATGGTATATACTGTTCAAGAAAACGAAGAATATACTAGTGTAGACTAAATGAATGTTCTACACTTCTAATTAGGACTATTATTTCATGCTAATATTGTTATTTACAACTATAACAAGATATTGTTACATGCGTGCTGTCATTATTTTGTTCTCCGTATATATTGTGAAAAAATTATTACACATTTTCTCTTGATTAAATGATATTTAAGAGACAAATTTGGACTTATTCGACGTAGTTTTTAATTCTGCACATCATTTATCTTATATATTTTTCTCTAAATGTAATATGGAATGTAATATCACCAAATAACGAATTTTTTAATGCAATATCCGCTATAATATGGTCATCATTCTGCATCAGTAGGAATTACATCGTCCGTTGTGTGCTGGAAGAAAATTCTACGATAAGAAATGAAATGTGTTCGTTTCCGTATGGTCCTCGCACCACAGAAAGTGGATAACAACAAAAACAATACATTAGGCGACGAAGATGGATCAGAGCAAAAACAAAACGTGATATCTTTTTCCAGACAAACAAAAGTTGGAACTACAATGTCGACTTTTACGTTACGTACATTTTAGAGTAAAGTATTCGGATAACTGCAAGTTTTAAAATATATTTCTAGTAAACAAGACTTTGTTTATTATATTCTTCATTATCTATAACAATTATTACTTTATATATATTCAATTGTTTACTTACATGAATATATGCTAAAGTAGAGTAGTGAAGCTTAAAGTAAAGCCCGCTCTTGAAAACAAATAAAAAACAAACACACTACGCATTTGCAAGTCTGCTGCTCTCCATATTATTACTGCGGGTCCCCCGACTTGTTTAAAAACTCCAGAACAGTTTCATTTTCGCACGAATGCACGTCGTAACTTGCGAGAATGTTATGTAACGTCGCATATATCAGCCGCCCTGTGTGCAATGTTTATTTTTGTCCGTTTATTGCATATTATTATTCCATGTTTTACAAATAAGCATATCGTGGATGTAATATACTCCCTCTGTGTTTCCATGCGGGAGAAGATTTCAATTTACATTTTTATACAATAATTCAGTGTATGCGTGTCTGTATAGGGGCAACATTGCTGCCACCACCAACCAACCAACCAGTCAGCCAGTCACGACGCACCACAGTAAAAGCAGTCTGTCTTTACAGCGTTGCCAACCGTCGCTAGACATATATCCCTAGATTTGGGGGAGTTTTGTTTGACAGAAAAGTTTTAAAAGTTTACTAAGTTCAATTTCATATTTATCTATATTACATCAACTAATACTTGTACGAAAATGTTTAGTTCTAGGTCAACAATGTTATGCCGCTTCAATATTCTTTCTTTTAATTTCAGATTAAATCTACCTAATCCCGGTCTATGTAATCAAGGTTCAGTTTCTTAATACAATCTCTAATCTGCAAAGAAAAATGTAAATAGTAAATGTTGGCAACAGTGTATGGTAGCCTTTTGTAAAGTAGTTCAAGTAGCATTTTTGTTTTTTGCAGGATACACGAATCCTTTATTTTCTTGTGCAATTTTTGCACTGTAATATTATTAAATTTCTCTACTATAATGCAAGCAAATAGTTTTGAAAATGCTTTGAACAAAATATGAATGTCAGAAATTGAATATTAAAATTTGATTAGGTTAATTTTAGTTTGAAATTTAGATTAGTAAATCTAAGTTTAAATTATGAAGATCGTCTATATTATATGACTGTGTTCGGTATGATGGAAATTCATTTCAGTTTGAAAAGAAAAATAAAACAATAGCTGCAGAAGTTAATAATAAGAAAACTAATCTGTGGAAATGCAGCAGTCAAATTGGAAAACGAAATTTAATAAAGTTTCCGAGAATAATAAGGAGCGTAGGGAATATTCTCTCAATTATTCAGTGCAGAACTATGTACCTACACCAGAGTTAACAACTTTGTTATATTTTATTTTAATTTTTCATTCGTAAGACAGACGATATTATTTGAAGGTAACATTTTCAGAAACACTAGTCTACGTCACTTTACGTATTATAATTATTCTACTTTCCATAAACTTTTATAATAAAATCAAACCTGTTAAATGATTTACTAAACTGTACCGTTCTTCTTGAAACTTAGAAGAAACTTCTACTACCAACTTTAGAAAATCGATGTCACCAGATTTTGTCGTTTATGTACTTTATAGGTATCAACTTCGAAAACCAATAAAACATGCAGAATTTTAAGTGACAAAAACTACCACAACAAAACTATTTCGTTCTGAACGACTAAAGTAATATTTAAAAAGTTCTTACCGCGCGGCAATAAGTCAGCTACGCTCGCTATTTTCCAATGTGGACAGGTCTTTATTTCCTTTTTACCGTTATTAAACAGCGTCAGTCTTGCACAATGAACGTGTTAATTCTAGGGAAATTTCGTTCCTAGAGGTTGGCATTAATTGGCGAGCAACCGAGGCGACGTTAGCACTACGTGGAATTGCCAATTTCCGGTGTCTTCTTCGACTTTTTTTACTACTTTTGTTGCGTCTTTCGTTCTGTTGCTCTAAGAATTCCGTTGCTATGCGCTATGACGTTATAACAGCTACTGTTCTCATGATATTGACACTTGTATCGCCAGAGGAATACATGTTGCAAATGAAAAACGTTAATGTTATGATGGAAGGTGCATTGGGAATCTATTACACAATAGTAAAGAATATTATAGGAGCGGTTAGTTTTTCTTCTTTCTATAAAAGTTCAGTTCCAACTTAATCGATTACGTTTATGAGCATTTCACAGCATAAAATTCCGACTAAAATTAACAGGGAATAAAATTTTAATGTACCCATTAAATTAGCACCGAAAATTTTTCGCATTTTACATTATATATGTCGTTTTGCGATGCTGGTAAATGAAGTTCCTCACAAATATCCCGTCTGTGTGTAAGACTAATTGGCAAGAATTGCAATATTGTATACGGACGTATTAGACTATTTTTACCCAAGAAGCAAGGTTCCTAGTTTAGTAGACAAATTGTTTATTTGTATGAAATGTAGCCAAGAAAAATATTTGTATAAGAGTTGGAAATATGTTAAATGTGCAGTCAATTAATGTTGTTATTTTTCAACACGTTTTAAATAAAATGTGTTATAGCTTTTATATGTTCGGTTTTATAACTATTTAGAGTGAATGTCCTGTTTGTACTTCAAATATTCCAGACCGTATAAAGAACGGTTTACAACTGTTATATAATGATGTAATCAGGGCTGGATTAAACTAAATAACCACGCACTTAGGACATGAAGGGAAACAGGGCAGAAATTTAGAAGTATATAAAAATAAACATTATTTTCCATCTTAAGGTAAGTTGTACTTCATTTCCAAAAATAATATTATATTATACGGTTTATAATAGCTTATATATATGCAGGCACAAAAATCATTTAAAAGCTTAAGGTCTCTAAGACTCTTGATCCGGCCCTGGATGGATGTTTCTGTTTTAAACTGAAAATCAACTACCTTTACAAATGCAATAAAACAAAGAGGAAATTTTGAAAAACTAATAAAAAGTTGGAAAATTACATCTAGCCCCAAGCGTATTTACGATAATTGAAATCAAAAACTTTTGGTTGCTTACATAGAAATTTCCCCGAAATTAATGGTTATCCAGTAAATTATGTATGAGCCAGTTATAAAATTTCATTGAAGATATACTAAAATTTCTCGGGTCAGTGGTTTTAAATGTGTAAAAGTATTTCGAAATGAGTGAAATAGGAGAAAATAAAAAAATATATTATATGTAAACGTCTCGAACAAACAGTTTGAATAACCTGAAGTGATGCGACTCCTTCGCACCATAAAAATAAAAAAGTTTAATTCGTAGAATTACCACCAGTTGTTTACTTATACTTGTATCTAGATATTTTTTACCTCTTAAAATAACATTTGTATAATCTTCAACGTGCTGAAATAAGCCTACCAGCAAAGATCAAAGACAGCCTAGATTAATTTACTTTAAGTAGACTGTTGAATTTACTTTATTCCTGCAGGTCAGTTATAAATGTGATATACTTGTATGTTTAGATCTTCATTAATATAATATGTATGTAAGTTGAATGTTAATATAAATATTAGTGACTTTTTATTTCTCTGTAAATAACCTGTGCAAGTGTGGGTAGTTACTTGACTTGTAGAAAATAGAGAATATACTGACAGAGATGTAGTTCTCTTCTCTCACACTTTAGACATTTACACATGTACGCTTCACATAATATGTCTGAATGTAAATTATTGTAAGTAGATAAGTACAGGAGAATGTATTTATAAATATTGACAATGTCCGTGTTATTAGATAACGATGTACGGTGCCTCCTGTTACAATAATGATGATGACAACTATCTACCATCTCTTTCTAGCATAATGAATAATTAATATTCTGTCAGTCAGGATGGGCTCGAGTGGTTGGAAAGTGACAGACCATTGCACTTACGTGTAGGCGCGCTGGTGCTGCTACGGGCACTTAACGGCAGCGCCCGGAACTACAGCTCTAAGGTACCACACCAACACTTCACTGTCACATTATCCTTTTATTGGAACGGAAATCGATATTTGCTCTAAATAGCCTGGCTGAATATCTTATTAAATGCAATATTTGATAAATTTTTTGTCACTTCAGAATTTGTGAATACTCTCAGAACTGTCACGGGAAAAAAGTCTTTATTTCGAAAGTTTGAGATGGAAATTATTATTCTAGGTGTTTGGAGTTTTGATTAAATTTTTAATATTTCTTAATGATTGTGTTGTTTCAAACAGGGGTTGGCAAAATGCTAAATATGTGTATTTGCATGTTTGTCTTCAAGTGTAAGTGGTTAATACAGAACATATCTTTATTGCCGTTTTAGTAGGTATTTATGAGTACAAATTTTAATATAGTTAATTTAATAGCGCCAAGCCTGAACAAAGATTTCTCAGTTCTATTTATGGCAAGACCATACACATTTAAAATTTATGCATTTGGCGTCTAGTTAACTACATAAAATTTTAAAAATTTTCATTCACGTTACAATGAATTCGCATAAATGGAAACCACTCTAACAGAGGGATTTTTGTATATACACTCCATATATGCATAGTTTGGTAAAAAGATGTAAACGGATAGTTGTTATTTTCATGTTTACCAGCACATCTCAGATAGAAGTTAAAGACAATATATTATCCCTTTAGATCCTATCATACGCAACACACAGTCCAGCATCATCCGCCCACTTATATCCTCTCTGTTATCTATCTTCTTTCACACAGTTCTCATCCGTCATGAACAGTTTGTCAACGGCTGGTTGATAGCGATGACACTGATATAATCTAATCCTAAGGACAGAGGATTGAGAAATGATGATGGGACTGAGAGGAGAAGAGCGTCTGTCTACTTGGTCAGTACAAAAGATCTCCACGACGTGCGTCATATAACGTAGTGACGTCACTCGCCGAGATGAAGGAAGACTTACGAACAGACGAAGATGAGGAACTCTGATGTTGACACACAGGCCCCTTTGCCGTTGTGACCATTCAACGTTATCGTATTTCCCTGTGAAAGGGACATTTTTCAAGGTCCCACCTAACTGAACATGTGATATAGGTCAGTTTAGTGAACGTGGCCGAACATCAGTTGCCAAATTTAACGGACAGATGGATCTGGAGTAGAAACCAAACTTAGTAGTGGTAAATTGTGTTTGTAATTGCGATTAGTCCAAACTTCAAAGGAAATTAGGATCTAGTCGAGCAGAATATTTTCTGAATATTATTCACAATCTTGATATCTGCAGAGAAATACGTGTAGTTACTGATGTTTATAGAAAATAGGTTCAGTTTAATAAATATACAATAGCTAAAGTAAACTGAACCCATACAAAAATATCTTTTCGCTCAATGGTGGTCATTTTGTTGGAAATATATAAATGGACAAAAGCCAGCAATTTTTTTCTCTTTGATAAAACGAAATTCAAAGTCTTTTAGTAGAACAAAAAAGATCCAGATGAAATTATGTTTGCTACATTTTTATTCAGTCAGAGGAACCAAGCTACTATTCTATATCTGGTATTTTAAAGCATTTCTTTTTGTGGCGCAAAAGAAATGTACAATAGAGATTGTAGCATAAAAGCACTATGGACAAATCAAATAATAAAAATTCTTGACGTCTGAAATTTCTGCTAAAGGCTTTTCAACTCTGATTAAACTATATATAAGATTATTCACTTTGAGATCGGATCTTCAGGGATCCCTGTTAGAAATCCTATCAAAGCAATTTAGGAATCCTAACCTTATTTATATAAGATATCTTCAGTGACATTTCTTGTTTGTTGATTAGCTACAGATAAGTAAAATTTAAGTGAATAAATCATTTTCATGAAAATGATTGAATGAGTATGTGATAAATAATTTATTGGAGAAAGCAGTAAATTAATATAATATACATAACGTACGATTCTACATAATTTTTAAACGGATATTTGTTTATATAAACTAAAAAAAAGTATAAAACCCCACTTGTACTTGCTTTCAGAGTATTTTAAACTTAATCAAAACTACTTTCTTCTTTTTATTCGTAACTTAATCTAGTCACGTACTCGAATTCATTTCATCCGTCAGATTACAAGAAATCTAAATTTTCAGTCGATCGAAAGCACTTTCTCCTCTCATCATTTACACATTCATACATACATATAGCCGTAATCACAGTCAAGCCAAATATACACACAGAAATCTGTATATACACACACACACACACACAGAAGTAATCATTCACTTTCCCTTTGCAACACACACGCATACATACATTTATACGAATATCCTCACAATCGCATACAGGACTCGACTACAATCGATCCGTATGAGAAACACACTCACACATAAAGTGCTAGGTATACATATATACGTAAGCAATCACGTCAATCTTCAACTACCACAACTGAAGGAATTTTCACTCATACCACACTAACCCGATCTGACGAAATCTAAAACCTAAACTCACTTAAGTATAACGTTAAATGCATTTAAGTGCACTTTCGAGTTTCATTGAAAGTCTATGGTTCCGTGGACTAACGTATCGTTAGGGGGCCCTGCGGCGGGTAACACACAGCACCCTCTATTGGTGATAACTGTGGTAGAATGGGTGGGGGGGGGGTATTAGAAGAGGAGTAGAGGGATGAGTGTATAAAGCGTTTGTGTAACGTTTGCCGTAGAAACGGCAGTCACACTTACCGTTGACTGAACGAAATTATAACGTCAATGTTGCGCGGAGCGCTCCATAGAAACGGAAAATTAAACTTGAACGAGCATTCACAGCTGATTATGCCTAGAGAGGAACGTGTGCAGGAGCTGATAGTGAACTATCACTATGCACAGCTGCACTAGAACATCAATAGATCTAGAAATGGAATACACGATGGTGTACTGTGAAAAAATAAAACAGCTTATTTACGTTAAAGATCGAGTATGTATGTAAAATATATAGATTGACAAAATGAAGGTTTTAAATGTGATTTTATCAAGTTAAATCACAGAATATATTCAATTCACCACTCCAAATCAGGTGTCCCAGAGAGAGAGCGTATTTAATCAGAAATCCTACAAGGATCCACACAACATGTGGCCTATAATACACATGTCACATGCAAGCAGAACGATATTATTGTATGTTATATTCAGTAACACACAACAATTCGCCCACAGTACATAACCAGACTATAGAACACAAACTGTACTGTGCACGTATAAACCAGCTGAAGCATTAATAATTGTTTTATACTAAGGGTTACATATACACACACACATATACATCGGGTCACCAAATAGCAAGTAGAACAGAGCATAAAGAAAGGATGGTTCATGTGATCAAATAAAGGAACCTCCTCCGATCCTGATCCGTTAACAAAACAAAGTAATTTGAACCGTTCATTAGTGCCGAATCCGATCAAGTACAAAAAAATATCGATTCTCTTTGAACTAACCGCGATAAGTAATACGCGATATAAACAACGGGCATCAGAATCTTAACAACGGGAGATTTGAAATCTTATATTATTGAAAGAATATTTGAAACACAACTAATACACATTAAATATATTATCTATATAAGTGTTAGTTATTATGGACCTATTAATTTAAATGAATTAAAAATTAAATTCAAATAACAACAGAATACAGGTTTCTTAAAGTAAACCTTGTATAAATGTTTACATGTGTTACAATATTTTCTAACAGTATATTGAAAATCTAAAATTGCGGTTTCCGAATTCTTGACGGAAAATTGATATAGACATTGTATTCTGGAAGAATAGCTGGTGCCCTTTTAAGTAAGTCAAGAATTCGTTATATCTGCTGTCAGTAAACAACATATTTTATATTTCACATAAAATTTCTATATCTTCTTCGTTGGATATTCAATGTGAGATAAACCTTTTGTCCATGGAAAAGGTAGGACGGGCTTCAGTAAAGAAAGTAGCGATGGCAGGGACAACGATAGGGTAAATAAAAATTTGTATTTCCTTACAGAGAAAGACATGGGAAGAGAACAGAACACAGGTGTCAAAGAAAGTTGCAAAAACTGACCTGAAATATTGGAGAAACGAAGTAGATTGATATATTCGTTCAACTGTTTTTTCCCCTCATTTTCTGATGTAAGGAATTATCCCTGGTATCATGAATTACAAGTAGAAACAACCATTAAAATTTAAATCCGGAATAATATTATTTTATAACATATTTCAAATTATCCACAATATGATACAATTCATATTTCAATCATATCACAAGAAAATAAACAAGATATGCTCATTAATCTGTAGAAAAACGATCCTAGCTAACTGCGATTTCCTTCCAGTTTAATTAGCATTGAATAGTCTTTTTACGCTCAAATAAAAACTAAAACTCTGCTAATTAACGCATCATAAAATTACAGAGAACAAAATTTCAACAGTAGATATATCAACATAAAAAAATTCCTTGGAAACGACCTTCTTAATTAACATATGCATAAGCATTGTCTAACAGTGGAAAAAAATATTCATGCATTTACATAATATGCTAAAACAGTAGTATATGATAAATTTTATGCTGCAAAGTGTCAAATGTATGTATGTACCGTTAATTTTATTTGGAAGACATGAATACATAAGCACAAAGTCATAAATACTCGTGTATTCATAACAATATACATTATATTTATGAAATAAATTATGAAAATCTGAATTTTTACTTCACATGGAAGGATTTCAACAGAATAACAACATTATTTATCTAAATTTAATATAATAAATCTTTTACAATAATCCATATAAAATTTGCTGGTTATCTAAGATAATTGAACGCAACAAAAACGTATGATTCATCTTAAACTTAAAAGTGCTGAGATGAAGAAATTGACACAAAATTCTCGGAGAAAAGTTATAAAAAGCAAATATTCTAGACGTGTTATCTTATGGGAACTTATTCACCAAGTCATAACTATCATTTATATGTGTGAAACATCTTGGTGCCACAACAAAGGCATTTGATTAGTTTTAAAATAAACTAGAATGCCGTAGCTTGATCGATTTGCGGCTGAAAATACTAATAAAATTAACTTTCCTTTGTGTGTGTGTGAGCGTCTACTGGTATTTTATATCATCGTAAAATCGGTGCTAACAAACGGTACGTTCAGTTTATATAGACCGTTACTAACCAGTCATCATTTTTCACTTGAATTCGTGAAATATAATGATCGAAGGCAGCATAGAATGTGCGACGACTGAAAAGTATTACTCGCGGTATAATTAGAAATAGTTGAAAAGCCTGGCATTGAATCATTTCTCAGTTTTAATTGCGGTTCTAATGGATCGCGCAGGTTTAAACGCATCAGACGAGAAGAAAAGCAAGATATTTTTATCTGAAATTGAAAAGCTATTGAAATAACTATTGATGAAAAAAAAAATCATTTCAATATCTCTATAAACAACAAGGAATATGGCAAAATAATCTAGAAATGTCTGTATTAGAAAAGATATTTAAAAATATATACATATTTAGTATTTAGAAGACCAACCATAAATGTTACAATGTTATATACGAATATGTCTTATAACTTACCAGTTTGAAACTTGAGAAAACTATAACTTTATAAATTATTTTATACACAGTAACATTCGCTAACTAAATTAGTTGGACCCTTTATATATGAGATCACACTTTAGTTTTTAACACTAGTCTATTGTCTAAATTCTGTTAACATTCGAAAGTTCCATTAACCTTAATTGTTATAGTTCAAAGTTACACTTTTAAATTAAAATCTATAATCCAACCTGAGAAACAGTATTATTCAATTCTACATTATAACTACTCTTTTATTATAGTTCATAATTAAATATCACGATATAACTGTTAAAGATGCCATTTTGTTTTTAAACGTTCACTGAGATATAACCTATAATTTAGTTCTGTAATTGAAAAGTAATAATGGTCATTTAACTCACAACGAATCTTTAACAATGAAAACAATTCTAAACTTAGACATCGAACACTTGATTTTAACTGTAACAAATAAATAGAAACTATTTTTATATATTATTTAACAACTGTAAACACTAGTCCAATCCCGATATACCTTATGTGTCAATTTGAATCCGCGACGTAAATTCATTGTTGCACTTTTATTCAAACACACGTGAACATATTAACCCTGAACGTAAATCGGGTAAGGAAAAAGTTGTTTGACAGTAGTGCTGGACTTTAACTTGCAAACTGAACATCGTAATGTTACAACGGAGATAATGCGAGCATTCACAGTGTACGAAAGTTTTTATAACTCGTATTACATGGCGTTTTATTAACGGGAAGTGAAGCTAGAACGTTAGCTCCGTGATGGTTCACGGGCTGGACTACCTAACCAAACTTTGCTGGTGTCTTACATCTCTCGTCCTGAAATAGACTAACGTTTATAAATAGATTAAAGACAGTGCGCCAATGTGGTCCAGTACGCTTTATAACGTGTGTGTGTATGCTACGGCCTAATTTCAAAATATAGACAGACAGACAGATCCTAATCTTGACGTAGTACTAGCTACGTGACGGCTTAACCTGTACCTTGTGCAATTGAGGTTATGTTTTGCGGGGGAATATGTTGTTTCATTTATTAATCTTCCAACAGCGCAATATTTCATTCCGCACATAATATATTTCACTTATTCAGTTACCTTTGCACTATTTAATAAATGTCAAAAGTGTTTATACAATGATATAACAGTTGGTTGTCTGTACATAATCTAAGTTTTGTGTTAGAAGATTAAACATTTCAGGTTATTTGACATTTTCCACTCCGTCCGATTGTGAAACAGGTGCCAAACATATTTCAGCCAAGCATAACGTTTCGGTTACATTCACATGCGGTCAACATCAATTATAAAAGAAACAAATCGGATGTAGTGATTTTTTTTCGTGCTTTTTCTTTTTCGTATTGACCATGAAGTGTGAAGATTTGGTTAGCGTATTTGGAGGAAGATCAAAGGATAAAAATTATGTGTTAGCTTCGCTTCGATAATAAAAATTTTGTATGTCATTGTGTCAATATCTTTTTCACATTAAGTGATGACATTTTAAATACTGTTAATGGCATCAGATAAGTTACAAATGTAAGATAAATATATTAGTTTGACGTTAATTATTTGAAAGAATAAGCTAGTAAGAAAATATATGTACATATGAGACAAATGTTGTGTCAATACAGATTTCTATTTGTAAAATAAAAGTTACTTTGTAAAATACGAGTAATTCATAACCATCCGACAATATGTATGATGTTTAGTTAAAACAATTTCGGCATCATTGATCAGAGAAGCAATTAGGTGTAACGTACACTTCAACTATGATTTTAAGAGTAAAATGTTCATGTCATTATGACATATGACAAACAATTTTCATTGCCAACTGGGATTCCCTCCAGTTAAATAATTAGCAGTGATTTGACAATGACCTGAATTTATGATCAAAATGACCCTCTGTGAATAGTCACATTGAGTCACTGTTATTTTCGAGTTTATACAAAATAACAAATATCAAATATCGCAGGAAATTATAAGTAGACCCCGGTGACAGATATAATATGTAAGTTTGTGGAAATGATGAAATTAACAAATTATACCGGAACTTGTTCTTGTTCTTCAAGGTTACGAAGTCTATTCATAAAATCTAAGGTTAGGAATGAATGTAAATGTATGTTCATTGTAGCGGATGTTACGTCATTGTAAGGTTATGTTGTTGCTGAATTAATGTCTGATAAAAAAACTATAATGAAATGTTTGTTGACTTTAAGAATGCAATGACCTTGCTACTCACTAAGTTTCATTAATATATATTTCAATTTGTGACAAATATAAAAATGTAATAAATATATAAACTTTTCAGTATATGCGAGTATTCAATAAGATGGTATTACATGAGGTATATTCTATACCTATGGATGATATACGTATATGGTTATATCATATATTTTATGTACTGAATATGAAATTCGATTGAACAGGATGCGTTTTTGATGGCTTACAGAACGGATAACGGAAAGTATTTATATGAAGATATACAGGATATGTTAGTTGAACATACGTTAACCAAAGGCGACACGTGCATCCTTTGGATATATACGTAGATGTGTATAACACTGTGACATAATGGATATTTTGTGTATTCAAATCTAATCTATGAACAATATTAAATTGTACGCTCTCATAGATCCGTATATTTGTTTGTTTCATTACATTAAATTTAAATAAAAAGCAAGACGCTTTCTGATTCGAAAGCATACTACATGTTGAATAAATATCTAGTTTTGTAGCGAATTTTCAACAAAATATATTAATTAGAGCATATATGATTAGGGAATAAATGAAACATTTGTTATTTTAGCTCGTAAAGACGTCTGTAGAATTCATTATTGTTGAAAATTAAAATCTATATTTGAAGAAATTAGAAATGTGTATTTAGTATAGGTATTAACGTATGTTTAACACGAGTTATGTTAGCTACCATCTACGTATATATGTATATATGTGGTGGTGACCCGTCCAGCTTGAATACTGCATATAAATCCCTTTGGTGACTAAAACGTTTCCTGTAATCCCTTCAGAGTTCGTGCTTTAGTTCCACCGTAACACCGGATCGCCCTGCACACGTGTATGTACTTGTACACGTGTGTCCGGTAGCAGCTCAGACCTCACCCTTGACAATATGCAACACCAAACCTCAACTCCGCACACACAAACACACACCCAAATACTAGGCTATACGGAAAGGATACAATCTAATGCGCCTAAAGAAAGATCCACTGAGATTTCTTTTACCTGCAGATTTAGTTCTTTTACGCTGATATTTAGGCAAAAGGTCTACGATCATGTGAATTATTAATACTCTACGTCTGAAGTAACAACTGTGGTATTATTACTTAACAGATTTTGGTTTTCAAATGTAGATGCTTCTATATTGTAATATAATGGAATATATAGCTTCCTGTGTATTTCATGGTCATTAAAGGCATATTCATAAATCAATAATTAATTTGTAATACTATGTACTAACAAGATCAAAGAAATTTGTTATATATTCTTGACAGTTGGTGCTATATATTTATTACTGTTTGTGTCCTTGTGGGTTCTAAATTTTATTTATGCGAGGCTTAAAGACGTTAGATATAGTACCAGTACCTTAAAACGTATATTATAGGCTACGTTTACATAGTTGTATCCCAGACCAGAATATATAAGCGGAGTAAACCTATACAAATGCGTTTCGAATAACAGATAAAATCGAAAAGAAAACAATATCAATATTATTAGTACCTTACCTTATCTTACTATGTTGCTTGAATGATCTCAAGTAAAATTTATCGGTGTGTATCACACATAAAATTGTTGTAAAATATATCAGATTATGTATATATTTTTTGACTTAACACTAGAAATTTTAAATTTACTTGATCACTGGACGTGAAGAAACACTACTGGATGAAACTACGTGTAGCTGACGAATTACATAACAATTATATTAAACAGAAGTTAATTGAAGTTTGTTTTGCTAGTCATTGCAGGTTTATTTTATTTATTCTTTGTATAAGCATTTAATTATAATGAAGCTTCTGCATTAATACAAAATTATTATTTATCTAACACTACTTTACTTTGCTGACAAATAATTCATAACAAAAAAGTAATTTCTTTCAAGTATAAAGTGCTATGTTTTTACTTTTTTATACACAGATAAATAAGAAATAATAGCATGAAATTTTAACATGAATGTGCCCCGATAATCCAGCGGTGTTATTAATAAACAAGTTGGATAAATAATAATAAACCATTAATAAACAATCCATTGGGTTATCGGGTTACAAGTCACAATCGTGGTGATGCTCGTATATTATTAGTGAATAATATTATTTATTATTTGCATCATATTTTAGTAAATATATATTTAAACACTGCTAGTTTTATTATTGAATAGTAGACTCAGAAAGAAAATGAGAAGATGGTGGAATATGATTGTGAGGATAGCGTTTATTTTTCATTTTGCTGTCACACTGCAGCCATGGCAGCTGTATAGTTGTACACTTTGGTGTCTCTTGACGGATTTTATTACAGGAACAGTCCATTTACCACGGTAAGAATATACTAAAATGTTATTGATTCTGATGCATATTCCCTGGTTACTGTCGCGATGCGTCTATGCTCCTGTTTATTGTGACAAGGATGGATGTTTTCTTTAAATCCCACGTCGACTTGGATGCGAGATGTCCATATCGCTAGAATCTTATATCACTCTCCAGCACCTTAGCTGACAAAATCCTTCCATTCGAATGCATCATAGAATATACATTCGACGTCTCTGGAAGAAATGGCTACAGAATTTTAATATTAACTATCCACATTTCTAAATTTTCTATGTGTATACACAAATATCTATTCAATTATCATTAATAAAATAAGATTTATTTAAATTAATAACGTACAATATGTTTTGTAACATGAACGTATGTTCGAATTGTTAGTAGAAATAATAATAAAATCCTGTCAGCTGAAATATTACAGATCTTTCTCATCTTAATATGTACCAGTTATACAAGATATTTATTGAATTACCTACATTTAGAATAGACCCACAAGTAGGGAAAGCAAAAATTCTAATATCTATCATCAATCGTCTTCTTCTTCATCTTCATCTTCGTTCTTTATAATTCCCAATGTCTTCGCAACTGACTTCACATTAGAAATAACTTCTTCTTGTACCAAATTGAAACTCATGGCCAACAACGATATGCCAAACAATAAATACAACGAACATAATGCGATGCTGACTTCAGCATTCATCTTTACTCTCTTAGCTGGCACAAAATCACCAAAACCAATCGTTGTCAGTGTTATAAAACAGAAATATGCCGAGTCCAGGTAATCCCAGTTTTCCCATGTGGTGAAGAGGAACGCTCCGCCAAAGATGTAGCTAACTACTAGAAATACGCATAACCAGATTGGAACTGGTTTTATTCTTGCCCTTCCTCCTTCTGTATAATAACCGTCATCATAGTAATCTATGTCTGAGTCTTGTTCATCGAAGTATCTCTGACGATGGATGGTGAAACCCATTGGTGACATAATGCTTGGACTTGGTTGATTTGGACCTATAAATGTTATTTTCTAAATAACTTTTGAAATTTTTGGCGTACCGAGGAACTTACTTTGAGGCCGTCTGCGGGCACTTCTCTTTAAAGAATCTACTGTTTCTGGAGAAGCAGGTCTAGGAGGTTCTAAATAATTCTGCTGTGTAGCACGTGGCATTGAAATAGCTCTTCTTCCGGATGAAGTTTCTGCAGACAGTCTTCTACTGGTATCATCTATAAAATAGCAATACATATAGAAGTGATATCCGTACATCCTTGATGAAACATTAGTATATACTATGTACGTATATGCATCCAGTTCAACAGAATGAAATATTAATCCTAACGTTGTACGGTGCAGGTGAGATAACAGCATCCACTTATCTTCGATCAGTGCTAAAGCCGAATATCCGTGGCATGTATTAAATACAGATTATAGTGCAGATGAACCGTATTTCTAACTTACTTTGCACAAGATGGTTGCCATCTGCTTGATCAATAACGTACTTGTTGCAAAGTATGGGTGTCTTATCGGCTAGTTCGGGATCCACGGGTTTCGGTGTGCGACGTCTATCCAGGGATCCACCGCGTGGATTCTGAATACGATTAGGACTTGGCCGTCTGACAGGCACTGTGCTGTCAGAGAATCGAGATACTTGAGAGGGACGCATTCGTGGCAAACTGCTGCCTCTGGTTTGACGTTGCGAGACAGTTAATGACGTTTCATCATGGTACCTACGGGAAGTACTGTACTAGTGTTATTAATTAATACCATTGAATATTCTAAACTAAAAATAGACAACAGACATTACTGTTCTACTTTAAGTTTATATAAAAAAAAATTACCTAAATATTAAATTAGTATAAAATATTCACAAAATCAATTTCACTAAGCAGTTTTTCAAGGATTTACAATTTCACAATGGGAAATACTAAATTATATACATATTCATTCGAAATAGATTTAAAGTTATTGTTCACCAGAGTACAACCATGAATTTTTGAATATCATTATACCAAAACCAATATTAATCACCGGATCTATAAATTGTACGACAGCACAATGCATAAACAATGAAGGTATTAATTAAATGCACGATATTCTCCACGGCTAACCGGAAGTAGTTACTTTAGTGATTAGATTGTTATTTAGATTGTACGCGAATTACAGTGTTTACTCATGGTTGTGTAAATTAATAATTAGTTTTCGTCAATGCTATGCAAATACTGATAATGTTTACATAACAGTTGACAAGTTCATGTGTACCATAGTTATTTTCAATGGTTACGCGGCTGAAGAGGTAAAAACATATGAATGAAATAAGCGTGTTCAATTATAAAATGCAAATAACTAACCGTAAATCGGTGTCAGAATATGAGACTGGACTTATTTCAGAAATTCCAAATCCGCTATCAGCTGACCGTTGTGAAGTTCGAGCTGATCTTCGGAAAGATGCAGTTCTTGATCTAGTTGAATATCGTCTATAGACAAAGAGTGTATATATATTACAGTAAACTTTTGCGCACAATATTAAGGGATTTATGTAAGATTTTCCAAATATTTACCCTTGCATCCGCATAGAACTTCTGGTACTCCTATAGCGTCTTGGTTTCTTCGGCTTTTTCGTACAAACATAACAGCAGATCTTCCAGTACAAGAACCTGAACGACGTCGCCATAATATCACCGATGTTCGACAAGCATAACAGCATCAGAGGGATTCCCAGGATGGCATAGAAAATGGTAACTATCTTGCCCCAGGGTGTCTTTGGCGCAATGTGCCCATAACCTGGAATATCAAATGCAATGTGCAAATCCACCAAATACTCTAAAGCAAAGGATATTCTTACACAAAGATTTACACACTGTTTATGTTGGAAAATATATGTTTATTCCGTTGAATATCTGAGTTAGAAAATTTATTGAAATTATTCTAATGTTTCTAAAGGCAGGGCTCTATTTCTAGAGAAAAGATGAGTATACAATTTTTTTTAACTTCCAAAATCATATAACGTCCTATTCGTGTTACATAATGGGGAATATTCGAACATATTCCAGCTGCTAATTCATAAAAGAGTAAGTTTTCGGGAAAATCAGTTATTTTACTCATTTTATAAAGAAATATTATATATGTTTGCCTTTTAATTAAACTGCATAATAAAGTTTTATGTTACTAGAAGATTATCACAAACGTATATAATATTTGATTGTCATGTAAAAAACTCAACTGTATTCACCTGGTTTTTTACATTCTATATCAAAGAGAGCTGCTTTGGCAACAAATTATCAAATGATGATATATCTTCCCTTCTACAGTCTTATTACTGGGTATGATGTATTGCATATTTGTGTAAAACTTCTCAAATAATATTTTTAAAACTTTAGACTAAAAAAATATCTTCAACAAGAAAGGTGGATATTCGCGCACCCCCAGAAAAATAGTTGTGTTTAAAAGTAAAATTAACTTAACAGCTTCTAAATATATTGAACATTATAGTATAAATTCACAGTACACACGTACTCATTGTACATCAAGTGACATTCACATGATATGGTCATTGACTTGTCAAATACTTAATTAACATGTATTTATGTACCTAATTAACCTATTAAGATTTAAAAGATAAACAAACTTAATATTTAATGGATATAATTTCAAATTAAAATATCGAGATTTGTTTAACAATGAGCAATTATTACTGTATTAGTTCTAGTTATGTTTCATATGGAATTCCCGGCATAATATAGTGAGATACACAATGTATCGTAAGCGGTTAATTGTTTAAATACACGCTTATCTAATGAATTAATAAAACTTTTTATGCTGAAATATTGTAAAATTATTTCCAAAGTTATTATACTTCAATGTAGTGGGTATTGTGAAAGGAAATTCGGACGTTGAAATCTGCCAAGAAGTTTATGATCTAAACAATAACAATCTGTCTTTATAATTCTGAAAACAAAGGTAAAACACAACAGCATGTATTGTGTTGGTAATCATTGAATTCAGATATTTATCTTAATTTAGAAATATATTAGTCGTATCACAATGTCTTCTCTAACTGTTGTTCTTTATATCAAAAAGCTTTTGTTTCAAAGTAACCTTGAAGTCTTTTCAATTATATTATTTACAATATAAATACCGACTTAATTTTGTATGCGGTAGATTTATAATAATTAGCCGTAGCAATTAAGTTTATGGTAAAAGAAAATAATTAGCCTGTTCTTTTGTAATTGTGGTTTCATCGGAGAAATATAAGATCTGAGGAAAATTCAATGTAGATAGATATTTTATAGCAGATTGTATCATGAATTCATGATTTTAATGAACTTTCCTATAGCTTCAGCTGTGAGAATTCTGCACAGTAACATTGCCTACGGCAGTTCACAATTCCTTATCAAATAGCTACTGAATCTATCAGAAATTCATAATTTTATTGAAACTTTACACAACTTCAAAGTATAGGAATATTGGTCAAATATATGAATTCATCATTTTAATCAAATTTTCTACAGCTTCATATACTTTCTAACAAGTACATGCAGACCTAAATAAAAAGCTTGTATTTTGGAGAAAAGGAATAATAAATGGCTATTCATTCCGTCTTGGTCTCAAGTCCTTGATAAGATCCCATTATTCACTTTAAAAGAGGTCTTAAATAAATTATTATATGCAGCGGAATTCCCCCACGGTCAATTCCAATCTAGTTTTTAATTATGTGTTATATAAATCAAAAAATATAATAACCGCTTTATTAATATACTGTACTGAATTTAGACATTAATTTACACACATGAACAGGTGAACACGTGCATTGTATGAATGTATGTCTGCTTATTTCATAGGTATGCATGTGTACGTATAGGTATGTATGTGTAGATGCACGTACTAACATACAGACGTGTGTGTGTGTGTACAGGTGTATGTAGGTCAATGTCGCTACGGTGTACGAACATGTACTACGCCTCACTTACACTTCCCTTCGTCATCCGTCACAAGATACCCGAAAATAATGCATTATATTTTGACTAAACTTCAGAGAAGGGGATCTCCGTCAATTTCAGTACATTTAAAACTTTTACAAATTAGCACCTTTGCTTTAAAAGGGTTGATTAAAAGTAAAGAAATAATATTTCTGCCATAATATCAACACAAACAATTATCTTTGACTTGTGCTGAATTTTTGATAATCAGCTGCATATATGAATTAATAAACAATAATGAAACAGAACTATTTTAAATTTATCTACAATATATTTGTTGATATTTTATTGCGAAAATCCAGCATCGATAAAATGAATACTGTCAGAGAATTATGCAGTACTTTCTTGGACACATTTTGACAACTGCTGTAGAATGAAAGTGAATTAACTGAATGGACGGTATGTAAGGTGGGCCTGGTGTGGGCCGCATATATATAAACAAGTGTACAACAACCTACTCACAGTTACATAACGATTTACTTACACACAAGTTACGTGCAAAGTGAGTTCTGTAACATTGAAAGTAGTTAATGAGTAACGTTTAATATCACACACAAGTGTGACAGTGAAAGTGTAAGCCAAGCATGGCGCTTAGAACACGTAAGTCATTATCCTTAGATAATTACAATCACACCTGCAACTGAAAATGAAATAATCATTCAACATCACAATGATGTAATAATTACCAGTAATATTCTCATATAATTTAATTTGTTTAGTTATTATATTGCCAAACTATAGAGTAATTGAGAAGTTTTGACTATCGAGAAATTATAAATGAAAGTGAATTGAGGAACAATTAGAATTTATAATTAAACAGTTAATAGAGATATTTTGTCTGTGTGATTTCTTTTTAACAAAGCATCAAGAAGGGAAATGAAAGTTAAACAGTTGTTTTGAATGAATAAAGATTTTGATCATAATATATAATAATATCTTGTATTATAAAAATGCTACAAAATTAAACTGATGATGTCTTGATTTTAGATACAGTAAATATTAAATTTCTTTTGATTGAAATTTTCATTCAGTCGGATTAAACTGAAAGCAGGTTATAAAATCCAGTGGTGGTATTCCATCATATGAATCAAAGTTTATATTTCAGTGTTATTTTAATTGAAACAACGCCATTGAATATGAAATGAATCTGTCAGGTTATATGTATTTCTTTAGTCCCCCAATGTCACATGACTCATACACGAACTACTGTGTTGACATGTCGTGTAATATAACCATCAACGCTCTAATTCTCCTCCTTGTGCAACCCCGCTCCTACATACATATTTTCTACACAATTCACACCCTCTCGTTCACGTTCAATCTGTATGGAAGTGGTTTGGCGGTGCAGTTCCGTTTACTTATTAAAACGTTTCTGGGTAACGCTGCATAATTTACACAGGCCACTACCCGTAACGCACGCATTGTACGTAAATTTCGAGCACACGGAACCAATTTGTAATGTAGTCCACGTATATCGCATTCATTTTAACCCCTGTAATACGTACGTGTTGCATTGCAATCACCTCGTCCACCTTCCCTGGCACCAGTCCCTGCGGATTTTGTGTACGGCACACGCCACACAATTGGAAAGGGACAAGAAATAATTTGTTAGTAATTAAAAGTGGATTTAGTTAATTATGGTTTTATTTGCTTATATTGATTGCGATAGAAAAAGAATGTACCTGATCTGAATATTTCGTGTAACAATAATAATGATGTTCACATAAATGAAATAATATAATTTCTGCTTTTGCTAAATAAACTTTTGTAAAATCAGAGAAAACATTATCGTTAAAAATTTAAACAAAACTTTCAAAAATTGATTATTCAGTACAAGTATTATATTCAACTAGGTAAAAAATCAAATGTCACATAAAATTTATTGAATATTAATGCAAGTGAAGTGTCATTTGACTAAATATGCAATATGACAGTAAAACTGACAACTGTCAGCTGTCAATTTAGGGAATATAATGTGTATAAAATTATTTTTTACGTTAAAATAAAAACATGACGTTCGTTCTAAATTTATATAGAGACAGTACATAGTAAATATAAGTTTGTAATTTCTATGCGTGAAGCACGTTATTTCAGGATTGATTCAGAATAAATTAACAATAAAATTATTACAAATTCACATACGTTTGTTGTGTAATTGTCACTATTCGATTTGAGACCAAGGATTTATAATAATTTCACAATTGTTAACACATTTGAAACAAGGTGGCCGCCCACGAAAAAAATATGTTTACATTCCTTGACACATATGCATACTAAAACATCAGCAGTATCAAGATATTTTGCAAATTATTATGGTAACAGGATACAATTGGTTTATGTTGTTTGTTGTAAGGTAAAACCTCTAGATATTATTTCTTTGTATAACAATAACAACATACATGGTACGATTTCTTATTTTTCATAACATTTTAGAGACAATACATGGCATACTAGGATCAACTGTGATATAACAAAGCGGAAATCATTACGCGCCATGTTGGTTCATGCAATTTCCTCTCCGAAACGATTTAATTATGCGTATCTCTTTCAATTAATCCGTGACGAACAATAGCCGTGAAAATGCGAGAAAGCATATCGTAACAGCTGAATAGAAACCGCCTCCACTATTGCAATATAATGAGATATGACTATCGCACCAGATCACAAAATTTCACACCAATTCTCCGAATTCATGTGTTGTTTTACTGGATTCCTGTATAAGATGGTATAATAAGATCACTATTCAAAAATCCAGTATTTCATTTGTAAAATGTAATAATTTATTCATTCGGTAGATATTTCTTACATTCCTAAAATTAATCACATATACACAATGTAATTGAAATTTATAAATGAAAATCAAATTACATAAACGAGAATGGATGACGAAAACTTTGATTAATAAATAAAATATTGAAACTATATTTCAGAGTGGGTACATGTAGTAGATTAAAACTGAGCAGACTGTCAGTAAATTAATTAATTTTCAACTTGTTTCCAATTATAAATTCTCACCCATAGAATTCATATCAATATGAAAATAACTAAAACATATGAATTAGTTTTTGGTGAATAACTACAATGAACATTGTTAGAATATAACGTTTCGTTTTTCTGTCATCACAGTTATCCTACTGTCCCTGATATCAGTGGCTTTATCAGATGATAAGAAATGGGCATGGGACACTAATGGCCGCGAGGGAGAATCCAGGGCCGGTTTTAGGCCCTCTAACGACTATCTGTCGAAGTAAGTACCGATTTAATGACACTTTAAACAGATTAGTAGCCCATTATAATGTACACATAAACAAGTGATGGCGCATATATAGCCACTCTCCGATAAGATATACGACTTTCAGATGTAACCTTTTTATCATTCTGCTTCATGGTAATGCCGATTTTGTCACGTTGCAGATTTCGAGTGTACACTTTAGTATCCATTAGCGTGATTATATATTTTATACAAAATCCCAATTTTTAAATTAATTATCTGATGTAGCTTTTATGTAATTCAAAATAATGACTTAGTATTTTTTATTCTTTAGAGGGCCATTATCAAAATATGAAATTTCCGAATTCATCGAAGGGGCAAGCACACATCTACAAGTAAGACCTTCTGATTTTAGGCCTCCAAGTGATTATGACAGACCTTATAGACCCGAATACAACAGACCGTCGCATTTAGCTGGCAACAGACCAGGTAAATATCAAACAAGTTCATACATGCGTGAGCATTCTCTAATTGTTATTTTGGTAAGGTGATTTTGGAGTATCTGGTGGTAGCGGATTGTACAATCAAGGTAACTTCGGACCCAATGGATATGGACAAGGAGGTGCTGGTATCCTGACTGGACCTGTACCATCTTGGCAGAAGGAAGCTGCCGTACAAGATTTTGACAAATGCAAATGTACTGAAAAATTCAACTGTAACTCTCCAGGCATATCTTATGTAAGTTAAAATTTCAATAATACCTATTTTATTTGCACTATATTTCTAACAATGATTCTTTCTTAATTACAACATATATTTTGGAATATAATGATTGATAAAACTTATATTATTAAAAGCTAATAATATCACTATCTGTTACGATACACGGTATAATTAATGAGCAATAAATAATAATTTAATCATGAAGAAAACACGAATATTTCGATATTCGTTTATTTATATACTGGAAAAGAAATTTCCAACTAGGTCATAACTTATCTATAACGTAAATCGATCAACATATTAATATTAATTATCGGAAGTCTTACAGAAATGTGGGTTAATTGAAAATCGGTGTTCGAATTAAAATGAACAAGACATCAGCGACGTTACTGAGTGAGTTTGACTGTAAGAATACTAAACTTGAATAATGATATTCTGATTTACAAATTACCTTATTTTTAAAAATTAATAACTTATTATTATTATGACATGTACAATTAGGTCAATATAATGTTATTTATTATATTTTCCGAAAAATAAATAAATAATAAACAGCAAATCAATAGACTGGACATTAATATAAATTTATTGGCAGTATGGATTTATAACTTTATGTTAAGTGAAATACACGCAAATTCAATTTATTGCCATTAATCTATCCTATGAAATTGTATATCGGCATTCAATTAATAATTAATGTGTAATTAGGTTAATCAAATACCATATTCGTATTCGTTGTTTTGTTAATTACATGTAATTTCTATATTTATTATAATATAAACAGTGTTAATAATGCCCTGTATGTAAATTAATAATGTTCAGCGGTGCTATAGCCCTTTGGTAAATTGTTACTAATTATTTAACTTTCTGTTAATTAATACTGTTACAAAGTGATTCGAAGCTACATTGTACAATGTTTAGTGTCTGCCAAAATTTAATTCTATTTGTGCATTCCACTTTCATAATTCACGTCTCTGATATCTACCGCCATAATTAATTTAATCATCAGAAATACAATAGTAATAATCTAATTATTTGTATGGAAACAATTTTTTATTCATTGGCTGACCATTCTTAAAATATTTTATTGGATTTTCGATGATGTTTCAATTTAAATTTGTTTTGTAGGGACACTGTGATGTTGGTAAACAATATTGCTGCTACAACAGCAGAGGTAATGCTGGAGGACCTGTTCCTAGCCGACCTGTACATTCCATTGAAAATGGAATCCTTGCAGGACCTGGAGGTCCTGTAGACCATATACCTGGAGGACCAGGTCTCAGACCTCCTGCAGCTGGATTCAGACCTCATCACAGACCAGGATACAATGATTACAATAACGGCATCTTGGCTGGACCTGGAGGTCCTACTGGAATAATAGGAAGACCGACAGGCCATAATGGACCTAGACCCATAAATAACTTCCACACTCCTGATCTTGGAGTACTGGTAGGTCCAGGTGGACCGTATGATAGACCTTATGGAGGATTTGGAGGAGGATATAGGCCTAATGGGTTTGGTCTGGGACGATCAGCAAAACAAGATGATAAAGAAGATAAGAAGGATTAAATATATAAAACATATATTAAATACACTGACTGAAATTTAAACATTTTTTTCAATTGCTAAATTCCCATTATAATTAAAAATTTCTTAATATGTATCAAGATATTTAAAGAGTATATTACCAGCATTGTACCCATATTTAGTCATTCATGAAATGTTTCAGTTGTGTGGATATATATTTTTAATTGTTTTAGTTCTTTAATAGAAAAAAGTTACCAGTAATCATAACAATGATTATCCCACCAAAGATATAAATTTATATTCTGAAGTAATTGAATTTAAAAAACCTGTAATCAAAAAGAAGAATATCCATAAAATATGAAATTAAATTCTAATATATTACAATTGCTTCAGGATATAACTAAAAGTATTTATTGGTTTTTTTTAATAATTGTATTTGTAAATTATAAGCTATTTTATATGTGTAAAATAAATTATATATTAAAATATCGTTACTGAAATCTGAAGGTACATCTTAACTTTCCGTCACTTGATTCTAGAGCTTTCTAACTGACAAATCCTTGTAAATTAATTAAAATACGTTATTACCTGCTAATATGTCGCCGACAAATTCCTTTCAATAAATCTCTATTATAAAGGAACGGTAAATGGTACTTTCAATTCAGATAGCTAATTTGCAAACATAAAAGTCGTTGAAATGAGAATGCATATCAGCTTAAATTCGCTCGTTCCGTTCTCTTGCATTTTACTGCACTACTTGGCAATTTTATGAATCTGAATTAGCGAATTGCAACGATTTCGAATTTTTTATTTTCTGTATTGTGTTATACTTTTGTGTTATAAATTTGAGTTGGTATTTAATATTAATTTGATCTTGAAACATGTACCAATGAAGATTCCATTCTAGTGCGGTATATTTTTTATTTTGGTACGGAAATTCTTCCAAGTTTATTAATAGTCTATATTCAGTAGTTAAATACTCAAGTTCATTTATAAAATATATTAACTGATGCACAACCTTTTGAATGTTAATAGTGTGATCTAGGTGGCGTTGGTGTGTCACCCGTTGGCAGACGTCCAGGATAAATGACAAATGGCGTCGGACAAGGAAACTTATTGTCTGTAAAGGGAACGTGACCTACTTGGACCAGAATTAGAACTGTCATAATTCATTATTATCGAACTCGACGTACGATTTCAAATTATGAAAGTACATTGAACTAAATGTGGAGTTTTCTACAACGATAAATAATGAAACTACCTTGCTAATATCGACAAATTTTATTTGTTTCAAACTAGCTTAACCATTAACATTTCAGTTGAGGATCTCAGTATGGTGTACAGGCAGATAAAGTAAATGACATCGTACATACCTTCTAATGTAAATGTACGTGATATTCACAGTAGTGGCGCCCACTCCAGTGGCGTACCGCATCTGGATAAAATGGGAGTATTGCGCACAGAGGCTGTACAGTTATTGTTTCAAAATTCAGTGAAAATTGCGTCAGAACCAAGCGTTGGTTAATACATAACTAAAATTCTCCATAATCTCAATAACCGTATTTCGAATCACGATGTTAAATTATTATTGTTGTCAGAAGAAATACTGCCGAAGCTATAATATCAACCAGCTACAGCTAATCCGTAAAGATATCTTATTTTATATTCCAAGTAATTCAGCTAAAATTCTGGTGCTAGAAAAGATTTTGGTTTTATTGCACAATTTTAAAACCAAAGTCTTTTTTACTGAACCTAGCGGGTTAAACCATTATATAGATTTGGATATGTTCTATGTCAAATTGCGTTAACAGTTGGTAAGATTTTAAACCATTTTTATCCAAAAATCGACACTTTCTTATTAACTGTATTTTTAACTGATTTATTAATCTGTGCCGAGAAAAAACCCCGGAGTCACAATATCTGCAACAATAAATAGTTAAAAAGTTGATATACATTTCTGATATATCAGAATTTAAAATGATAAAGATTTTTGCACATGAGCGCCAAAAGTCCACGATACGCCTGTGGCGACAACTGTAAGTGTAAGTGAGGTTAGGTCAGGTGTAAGTCGTAATGTTGAATGTCCCCGGTACGCGTGCCTATGTGTGTGTGTGTAAACTTTGCAATAACAACTCGCACTCTCTCACTTTACACGAATGCGAATCCATTCTTGCAAATTAACTCCATTGTGCGTTAGGAAAGTTGAGAAGTTGGTAAGCATCATGCGATGTCCCGAGGGAGTTGTAGGAGGCCCATATAAGGGAACAGCACGCACTTACGTACATACATACATAATGTAGACGTCTGCAGATATACGTGGAACATACGATAATACAAATGTCCACAAGTTACACACACACACATACCTATATTCAAACAGACGCCTGTTTCAACCAGATATGTTTTGTTTAGAATAATGATTTATATTAACTAAAAGCTTATAATTTGAAATAACAACAACTGTTCATAGAATATTTAGTTATTTTATACAATAATGGATCTGGATCCCTACTAC
>JAGJTL010000156.1:145522-170906 GCA_022063505.1 Calosoma granatense
GAAATTACACAATGGTATAATGCGAAACAACAATGCAGCAATGAAAGTTTCAACGTTATTGAGTTGACAAATACATAAATCCATTTATATTTCACTGCGCTGTTTGATAAACTCATGTTTGAATAATTCAGGTTAACTCCGATACAACAGTATCACGGATATCCGATGCGCATATCCGTACGTTTTGTACGTAATGCAATCTGAAGCAATAAATGTTTTTGATACGACTAATAGTGTTACTTAAAATTCTGTGAGTAGCTCACGAGAAAATCCGATTATCTAAATCTTGTATAATGTGCCAGCTCCTCTTAACGCTCTCCTTCAAATCTCATAATTGATATGGAACATTCGGGAAAATGTACTCATGATCTAATAAAATCAGGAGTTTTAGCTACAAACTCTGAGAAGAACTCGTATATAAATAACTTATGGTAATCTCATGAAATCACGGACTATTTACAACATGAAATAAAGTGTATCTTATCGAGACAAGTCTTAAAAATTGATATCAGTATAGTATTGTCGTAGTTGTACTATACTGATAGAAAATTGTTCATATATTTTATGTATATCGTGTAATAAACACCTATTTTATTAGTAATAATAATGTAACAATACAGTACATCATTCAAAGCCCATTTCATGCAACATTTAGTTCTTTATGATGCATGAAACTAAGTATAATATAAACCCATCAAAAATCCATCTAATACCCCATTATAACCCATTAAAATCTTCTTCTAATACGCGTACATTACTCATACAACATATTTTAGCCCACTCTATATTTTACCGGATTGTGATTTTTTTCCGAGTACGCTTATGTTGCATTGTATAAAAAGTATATGAAAGTGTGTTCTATGAGCCCTGGATGAGAGGAATAAAGAAACTGTTCGGGATATTCGTTCTTAATATATATAGAGAAGAATCTTCATATGCTTCTCTGCAAATAGCAAAACAATTCTTTGTTGAAAAGTTTTTTTCTCTATGTGTAATATCAGTTCTGGACGTTGTTTCAAATTCTACATAAATAACCTAGGCTCCTGGGGCAGTATAGAATATTTTTCAATATCAATATGCTACGGGAATTAATATGAAATAAATTTGAAATAAATCATTGAACATGCAACTAAAAATAGATAAATATATTGAATAACAATAATTCGAACTGAAAATAGATAAATATATTGAATAACAATAATTCCATTGACATAATATTATTAATCTCACATATTTTTGTTGAAATGTAAATTTCGAATAGAATGGTAGATATGTGCCGTAAAATTTAAAAACGTATGATATTTATTTTCATTCATTTGGCTGTATTGAATGTTAAAAACAGTGACCATATGTTCACTAGGGCCTACGAATAAATACTCTCAACTGAAATCACGTAATTATTCCGTTTTATGTATTACTGTTTTAATTGATAATAATTTTAATGTTTGCGTAATATTTAAACTAATTTTGAAATGTGTTTTGATAGCTATAACTATTATATGCCTGTTGAAAATTTTAACATTCGTATTTCAAGCATTATACGATGCTGGGATAATATTATAGTTGGCTTTGATTGGTCAGTTGTGATTCATCAGTTTTCATGCCTATAACGTAACCTGTTTAGTTCTGCATTATCAGATAAATGTTTCATCTCTTTTGTTTTAAAATATCCAGTGTATATATTCTCACAGTTTCATAAATTAATAATACTGATAATTATAGTGTACGAATGTTATTAGTTAAATGTGCACAATTTAAATATTATTAGTATGTATACTTATATATCTATTTATACAATTTCAATTGTTTTGGTACAAGTATATGTAAAGAAAACAATATAACAGAGCAACAAGCAGTTGTTATGAAAACAATTGTTATATTACATGTTTAGCTGTAAATTTAATCAGTGTACAAGTTATGATGGTAACAGAACATTTATACGTATATGTATTATATTTCATTGGATTATTAGGCATTTATGTTATTTAGTAAATTGAGGCCAATGATGTACTTATGCAGAGTACAGAGTATTATGAACACTATTTGTGTTTGCTGGTTGGTAAACGAACATGCATACATATATTGAATGAGAAACTAGCGTATCGTATTTCTATAGCTATAGTGAATATTATGTACCATTAAATACTAAACATATAATTCTTTTAAACAGAATGGAATATATATGCTAGCCTGTTTAGTGGAAGCCATTTGCCGAACTAATGACCACTATTATACCGACAATGTATGTACCCGTGGTTTTTATTTGTATAATTACCGACCGAACAATATAGCGTGTTTTATCTGGTTCGTTTGAATGGAACTTTTAATACCTGCATTCGTTTATCATTTGCAATATGCTTGTAAATGAGTGCAATTTGATACAAGGACAACTAATATGTATAATATAAAAATGATAACCCCGTGGATACTATTATATACGGGGTTCATGTATGCATGCATTATCAAGTCTGTATTATCCACGTTTGCATGTAAATTATCCTAGAATTGAAGTTTAATTTAAAAACAAAAAATCTCGATTTGCATACTATGAATATAAATTTTGTTGTCAGCCAACCGTTCGTAATCTGAACAGTTATTTAGTTACCTGATTACTTTACAATGTTACGAGAATTTTGCAAATTTACACACAAAGTATTCTACGTTCATTTTTCATCTTTATCTTTCATTGCCGTAAATGCTGTATAAAAAATTCTTGCCATAATAATATTGATAAATATTTGAATTGTTCCAGGAAAACATTCACACACTTCTTGGAGAAGTCAATACATCCAGGAGGTGTTCTGATATGCAGAATGAATGTAAGTGTATTATATTATATTTCTCTTCTTTTCATAAAATATTAAACATTAAACTACCGTTTTGTGAATTCGTCTGTTAAGTTTTTTAGTGCATTAATTTGTCTTCATATGTGTATAATAATTTTCACAAACGGTTTTTCTCCCGTGGCTCTAGAAATATGGTATAACCCGCCTTGCCCCACTCTACTTCACAGTAGTATTACGGGGTGCGGAGTGGGGTTAACAATTAATTACAAGTGTAGAGTGGACTACGAGCCAATCAGAACGCAGTACACTTGATGTCCTACTTACGCGGTGATAACTCACTCAGCAGGACCAGGAAACTAATGCAGGAATTGGAGCAGGATAAGTTTTAAGAGAATACCGTAGTTAGGATGTTGCTACTACTGTTTGTATATGCTACATAACTGTATAGTGTTGTGTTTATGTAGTTAGTTTTACAGTTTTAAATTGTCACGGAGAGATGATATTTATGTCGTCGCTATTTTAACTTTTAACACACAAAGCGCTACTAACGACTTTATTCTAAAGTTAACAGTGAAAATATTAACATAGGTTAATTATTTTACTCTGTAAATAAAATTAAATCTTCTCCGAAAAAAACCCCATTATTTAAATTACAAAGATTACCTTATGTTTCTATGTAATACATTTAAACAAAATTACTTTATACTCTAAATAAAATTGTATAGGATGGCAGGAACTCTTGCTTTGTTAAAGAGATGTACGTGCAATTTTTTAAAACTTTGATTTAATATTTTCCAAATTTGCATTGTAGAGATTTTAACGACAACAGCATATGTAAATGATAGTATGTACAAATGCATTGTACCAGTGCGTTTATTTAGTAATGTTTTTGTGAAATTTAATCAGTATTATACAAACACACATTGCTAAAGAACTGTACACATATGTAGGTGTACGTTGTCGTTCGTACTATTATTTTACATTAGCATTTCGCTCCTTTGATATGAATAATAGGTGGCAATGTTATTTCGATGTTTTTTCCACACACAATGTTGCTATTATTTACACTCTGTGTTTTAATTAACTTGAATGCAATTCCCGGAACTGTTTTGCTACCAACTGCGCGGCACAAAATGAACTAATACGTTTTATTTCACTGTAAAATGTTCACTCCGTACGTACACAACATATGGTTTGGTGTTTGTGTTCGCTGACAGCAACAAAAATAAAAAACGCACCAAGATGGCGAACGACGAGAGAAAATTAAAATTGTTTTCTTAATTAGTTTATTTTCAGTTATAAATATTTCCATTTGCGTTTTATTAAAATTGTATTTTCCGAGAAATGGAGTGTAATAGTCCTGCGTTAATTGGAAATATATGTATTTGTTTTACTTACGGGTTATAATTGATTTTTTTTTGCTGAAATTGAAATGTAAACGAAGTTTGGTAAACAAACAAGTTCATATTACATTTTATTATCTGTTCAATGTTTATGGAAAGTATTAACTTTGATTATTATTTCGTTTTTAATTCTTTTTCTCTGGATTTTCAAAATTAGAATTATTTTAATATTATACAAATACTGGATAATAATCCAGTATTCAATTAGATTATATTAATTTTATATTGTGCACAGTTTTTTTTTTCACTTTATTATATCGACGATATCCTATTAGTTTAATCCTGTTTATGAATAAGCCTCTCCGTTTTATATTATATTAACTTTTGCCAAAATTATCCAGTATTATCCTTAATAAAAAAAACTTCGTTGAAGCCAAAAATGAATACAATTTTTACTTCGGGATCAGTTTTCAATCCCCGATTCAATTCATCCGGATAGTAAACATCATTTCCTTTATATACGGTATGAAATCAAGCGGAGAGTTATAGTTAACCCTTATACACATATATCCCCCTTATACGAGTACGTAAACATTCATATATCTTTCTCGCACATACACAAGTAGAAGTTTACATATTGTATTATATACACTCACACTTACATACAGGGATTGAAATGTGCCACAGTTTAAAGCTAACATTCTTTGTATAGACATTTTTACACACTCGCATACATACACACACATAAGTGGATGTGTAGAGGAATATTACAGTGTTACACAGATACGCACGATGTGTTTCTATGTCACTGACATATATCAGATTGCTCGGATTCGGTCACGCGAACAATCCAGGGGTCCACAAAATGGACGATACGCAACATTAAATCATATATACCACGAACTGAATTCCAATATACGCTTGCCTACCGGATTTTAGGTCGTTTTTTAAACGAGATCTGAGAAAATATCGGATTCCATCATGTTTAAACATGACTTGTGATCATTCACCTAAATATAGAACTAGTTTAAAAGTACATATGTTTATGTGGTAAAATAAATGATTCTTGTACTATTCATTTGTGAATATTTTTTTTCATGGATCGTTTTATTTATATTTAAAGTAAATCACACTTATTAGTTCGTTGAATGCGTCGCAGGTAATACAAATCTTATGACGTACTTCACTATCAGACCATATTTGCCAGCGTAAGAAGCTTACACTACCAGTGAATAGGAGTCCGTCCATTTCACCTGACTGGCTTAGTGCCGAGTACAAGGAACATGCATTCAGGGGTTGTCGTAAGTAATTGAGGGACAAGAGGGTATTCCAACTCCCTTTGTACCTGCAGGCGAACACTCTAACTCTCCTTGCCCCAGGAGAAACAGAATGCATAGCTGGGCAGTTCACATAACCAGTACTTTGAAACTTCTAGATTAGAATATTCCTTACTATCCATACTATAATTTACAGATGCGAGTTGCCAGTAATCCTCAAATCAATAATTCTTGAAAAAACTGGTTAAAAAATATTTTGACAATATGGATCTTACCTAGATTTTGAACTACTGGGAAATCTTCATTGAGAACTCATACTACTGGTATGTTTCTCACATTCCCAACAGCAATGGGCCGGCGTAGATAGAATAGGGTTGCTTTATTTCTTGAATCCGTGCAAAGTACCAATTCAGACATTGGTCACTGCAGTGAAATGGACTGTTCCTGGTGATTTCACATAATACAGTTAATACTGGGGTTGAAATTGTTTTGTAACGAACAATATGGCCGCTTGCACGGAAACCTTGCAATGGAAGAGTTGAGGAGCTTTGTCAGACACTGTTAAAAGATACTTAAAGTATAAGATTTCTGGCAGTTTAGGATAATATTTAGAAAACTTTAGTACCGTTTAGTCCATATTCATGGAACATCCATGTAGTTACTGTATTTTGTGCTATTTTATTAAATTCTATTATTTCTTTAGTATCTCGCCGCTGTAACATATAGCACTTTAGGAAGTAGCTACTCCAGGATACAGACTATAAAATGACACCTTCTACGTAAGCCGAGTCCCTTTGCTGACCATAAACAAAAAGCCCATTTCGCCCAAGGCATCAGGTCCTTCCATTTGCACATACTCAGGGACAACAGGTCCCTAAACATCGTCCCTGTTGTGTTATTTATAGAGCTCGTATACGATGCGTGATGGGAATAATTCAAACTGAATATACCCATGCACATTACAATGATTTTCTTGTTTTCTCTGAGCTAAACTCCAGGTCTATTTCAATATGAAAGACATTTATTTCAAATTACAATTTACGAGTAAAAATCACCGAATGCTTATACATTATATATACGTATAGAAATACAAAATAACTACAGAACTTATTAGTGTAAGCAACTAGTAATTAAAGATAAGATGAAGATTGTTTGTAATTCAGTTTATTCGCTAGTAAAGATCTTTCCGTAAACTTCCTTGGCCAGAACATAGTTAAACCTCGATATTGTTAAGGTTTCCGATTGGAACACGCAGGGTTTTCTTAAATCTAGCGTTTGTTTACCTTGCCTGGTTGGTATCTGATTTGCCATCATCAATGGTGAATCGAAATCCGACAAGTTTACTTTTGTTCGCTATAAAGAAGAAGAAATTGGTGATACTGTTATTGATATTGACCGGTAAAGATCGTGGATTACATTCTTAAGTGGCTGTTTTTTTGAAAGCGTAGCAAGTTGAAACCAGCAGTAGGATAACATTTCAGGAGAAGATGGTGAATATTTTTTTAGAAACTTTGAAAATAGCAGCATAATTTACATGTCCAAACATATAGGATAGAGATCAAGAATTGGGAAACTTGGGCAAAATAGAGTACTGTGGAAGTCAATTATCGTAAAGTAATATAATGATTATTGGACACTCATGAAATAACAAAATCGGGTGTCATGAAACTTTTGTTGTTTACTTATTTTAGAACGAATTTGAATGTTTTTGTTTAAAATATTGTATCATCTGATACTTTAACAAATTAAATTTTATGCTTTTTAACGTTTTCTTCTTTTACCTTGGTAAGAATGATTTCTGTGTTATCCTCGGGTGTGAATTGTGTTCCGTGGGACAAAGTCCTGTACACGTGGCGTCGCTTATAAGACCGGTAATCCTACACGTGACATGAATGAGGCGATATTTGTACGCGCACGGTCAGTACCGTACTAGAGGGGACAGGTCTGTGAAACACGGGTCTCGTAATTTGCTTAACGTCGTACCAAGTTACGGGCGGTGTTCTCTAATATAAGAGCCTTGTACTTGCTTGTTCGTTCCCATGGGACAGTATCGAATGACGGACGACCAAGTGCCCGGTATTTGTGATGACAGCTTGGGCAATCGTGTGAATAAGGTTAGAAGAAAAATACATTTCGAGGTTAAATGGGGTTTTTGGTATTTTGACATGGGGAGAATTTAATACTGATACTAATACGATTTAGTGCTGAATACAAACAATTTTCTTCTATATGATTAGTGCAACTGTAGAAATATAAAATGTTGGTAGTTTTATAGTATTTATGAAATTTGTTGAAAAGGTTAATAACATACTTACAGAAATAATTCCTAGTTTACAGAGGTAAAATATTATAGATTACTCGCAGTGTTACTAGCCAGGTTTAACACACTTATTACCAAGTTATTAATGACCGTATATCTAGATAACCCTCTCTATGATATATACTCTTGTGTTTTGTCACCGGAGCATGTTCAAATATCGTATGGGACTTGTCTGTACTTGTGCAAACAAGCTGATAACATCCATGTTTACAGAATATATGCAATTAGTAGAAAACTAATTAGCCTGAACTTGTCTATTGATACAAACATGTTAACAACACCCGAGCACCAGTAGTAGTATTCCACTTGTAATAGAATAGTATTTATACATTTTTTTAATAAATATTGTATGGTATTTTCCAAAAATAAATAATACCTACGTTAGTCTAAATGTTTTACACCCCTACAAGTTGTATTTAGCAGGAAACCAAATACTCGCCAAAAATCTGTTTCCTAAATCTCTCCTTAACAACCGACACGCATCTGCTACTAATATAAACAGACAACACAAAGTAAACAGCGCGCAATGTCGCCTTCACTACGGTCAGAATACGAACCGTCGTCTGAAACGGTAAAATTCCTAATCTCGAGCGTTAAATCCGCGTATAAAGCCGATTAAACCGCAAAGAAGTATCGTCAACATTCGCACGGAGTCGCTCGGATTTATCATCGATAAACTCAACGCTACAAGCGTGTTACCATGTCGTACTTATGTATACAACATAGTTTCTCAGTCAGTTATATATGCAAGACTTAAGCGTTTATGTATCTCTGCAAACTTGGTTATAGTCTAACTTATAATCGCTACCACCTAATGTAGTGTAGTGCAGAAGGGACACAGAGCTTTTCTATAACGGCATGCAATACAAAACTTCTAATTAAAAATTGTCACAAAAAAGTTAAACAAACGTTTTTTTTTTCATTTATGCAACGAGGTAAATTCATGCGCAATCAAAAAATATTTAAGTTATAGGCTTGTGGTAAGATAAATACGAGTATTATCCTTTTTTTCGAATATTTCTTTCAAAGAATTGAATAACGTATAATTTTTTTATATACGCTTAATAGTATATTATGATACACTGAAGATGTCTTGTAAATCTTATTTGCTACAAACTATAATAACATATCCTCATTTTTGCAAAACATCGTAGACATATCGACCCATCATCTGAACTCGTGTCTGTATGCGACTATCCCTTACGGGTATGATGAAGTAGCGGCCGTGGGTTTGGAAGTTACATCAAATATTTGCTTTGGCTCTGGTCCCGCCTGTGTCCAGCACTGCACACACACACACACAGGTTCACTATTCTATTTTGTTTACCTTGACTTCATAATCACTATCATCTTGTAACTACACGTCGTCGTCTTTAAAGATAAGGATTACGATATGCAACACAAACATCGTCAAGTTCTGGCTTGTCTGTTCAGTGTAATGTTGTAACAGGGATCAAAATAGTTAGAGTAATCTAATTAAAATTCATAATGCAATTAATGAATTCATCAGACATTTACATTACATTGTTCAATACATTTAGACCGCTTTACTTATTCTGTTTTTTGTTCATGTTTGCAACAATGAATTTCACAATTTAATTTAACTAGAATTACAAACTTGTCTAGTGAATCCGCTAGTATTTTGTTTTACTAATGTTATGCTTGCTGGTGTGTTAATCCGTGCTGTGGTTTCTTTTTAATATAACCAAGAAGACGAAGAAGCTTAAATAACTGTGAACTAGATTTTAATTTGCAAACTCTTTGCGCAAGTTTTCCCGTGCGTACCATACTAATATTGTAGCAGAAATTAAAGGATCGTTGTGTAAATATAAACTTGAAGAAGATGAAAAGAAAAAGAAGAAGCTATGCAAAGAACACAAGTAATAACTCTTGAAACTGATTTGAAGTATCCTCCTGAATGTTTGCATGCTAAGTTTTCTCTTGATATTCAGATTATTTGCTTACGGGTTATACAAACAACATTAATAAACTAGGTTATAGGTTTGTAGTTTGTAGTTGAAAATTGATTTATTCATAATTACTATAGAATACAATTGTACTTCGGAATATTGCTCCATGTTTTTGATGTTATAATATTACCAGGGTTCAAATGCTTCACAAATAATCAGAGAGAATTATAGCCTGTCATATTTGCATTGCATTACCTACACTTTTTGCTGTGTGATATGAAAAATCCGAATTTTCAAATCAAATAAAAACAAAAATCTGCAATGTAACGACAACCGAAATCAGGTAAACATAAAAATATTTATATTTGACCAAATGCGTATATCCCAATGTTACACTGAAAATGTGAAATGTTCACAAATATTTTTGTCAATATTGACAATGGTCAAACAATAATATTTTTGTTTAACATTATATTTGAATTTTATAATTATATATTTATTTATATAACGCTCGATAAATAATTCACACGTAATTTTCTAACAAATAGAAATTGGAATAAATTAACTATTCTTGTTCGCTATTTTATTATTCACTAAAATATTTGAATTACTTATAAAACAAAAACAACATTCACATTTGGTTATACAATAATTGGCATCAATTTTCCTGAAATTTTCGTCGCAATTTTCCACTAGGAAAGTCTTTCAATGCATGTTCTATTCGGTAACTTAACACATATGGTTTGAGTAGCATTTTCACAAGACCGTTCACGGATGGCAGCACTGTATATCTCTTGTACTACCGGTGGGGAGTGGGGATAGAAGCGAGGAAGGAATACAGTGTGACCGAAATGCCAGTCTTAACAGCTTAATACCCTGGTATTTAGTGGCATTTGTAGTTGCTGATCCTTTTCTGTACCGTATATTGCAATATTGCGCTATCCTTGTCAAGCAAGGATACAAAGGGGTCTAGAATTTGTAACAATGGTTCATCAAATACGTCTACAGTGGACATCAAACTGTTTGATAACGGGGCGTGGTGGTGGTGGAGTTGTTTGCGATTGGCGATAGGAAATTGGGTGATTTGTTTGTGTTTAATTGTGTTCGTGTATTGATTGATTGAGAGATGAAACGTTGGATTAATTGAGGTGAAACAAAAGTTCGTTTGATACTACCATAGAAAATGTCTGGTATAATTTCATTAATATTTTAGCTGAATCATGTAGACTAAAATTTTATGGTTAGTGATTGTTTAAATATATTTTTCATCATTTCAAAAATAAATTTTTTTTGGATTTGGTTTCGTTCTTGTTTTGTCTTTTTTGTGTTTCAATTGAATATTCTCCTTTCAACATTAAAATATTAAAAGCACTTGAAGTAATGAAATGTGCCAGTTTTACTGTTCATAGGACATCCATCACCTACCATCAGCATAATGGATAACTGCTATTTATTTGTATTTTGTTAGAAAATATATGCGTGCCTGCTTTGCAAACAACATGTAAATAGTTACTATTCAATGTGTAATAAATTCAGTAAATATTTATAATGTAAAGATATCTCTTACTGTAAGTTTATTTAGTCGTCAAAATAAAAGTTGTTATTACGTTTTTTCCGTAGAGGAATTTCTGATAGAACAAATAATAGGAAAAGAAAGTTGTTGAAAGAAGACACTCGAGTATGTGAATGCGCGTGGATGTGTGTTTGGTCAAATGGAGTGAGAATTGGGTCACTTGAAGATAGATTACAAAGGAATTGTTTGTTTGTGTGTCTTTGATTAATTACGTGCAGCAATGGCGAGGATTAAATACGATTTCCGACCAAGTAGGCCCATTGTTACACTGTGTTTGCACAGCTTAAATAAAAACTGTTTAGTTAATGTATTTTATGTTTACATTATAAAGGGATCGAGGCGAGAAAAATCATTGGCCGTAACCTATTTTGAAATTACTACATAATTCCTACTGCTCCAGGGATTTGTCTTTCAGAGAGGGGAGAGAGCTATTGGAATTTTAGTAAATATATCAAGGATCACAATAAATACATACTTTACCCACATACGAATAAGATTGTATTTTATATAATTTGGATTTGAACTTACTTCTGGTAAATACGTCAAAACCACTTACACAATGTAGGTCTTCTGTCCATTTCAATCACATACGGGTTCTAACCTTTGTGTACCCTTTTCATTTTTGTCAATTTCCTTTCGTTTTTCTTATTTCCGTCGAGTTGTCGTGTTTGTTTCGTCCATATGTGGATTTTCAAAGTTATCAACAACTGAAATTTGAAGGTCTCCTGAAAATATGATTTTCCCTTTGTAGGCATCTGGCTTTCGAAATCTAGATTTGAAGGTATATTTGCATTTTCCGTATATTGCACACACTGAACTAAAAAATGTGAAACTTTTGTTGACTGCTGCTCCATGATAAATGCGAATTAGTGCAGCCAGAATAATCCTTCAGGACCGTGGTACATACAAGTATTAACATGAGTAGGATTTTGGTAGGATTCCATCTCTTTAATAGTACATTTCCGAAGCACCTGCGTAATCCTGTTTATCCCACATTTCTGCTTTTGTCCATACGATTAGTTTAGTTATTGGCCGTATTGTGCTGTCATCTTCCGTAGATTAAAGCAGACTGTCCACGATACCCCATTCCTGTTTGCTGATTGGTCAACTTTGCAAGTATAATGCACGGTGCGAGTCGTGGGGGATGTCACACGATGGACATCACATTGCACAGCTGGCTTGATAACATAACCAATTGATTACCAAATCAAAATGGACGATGCTAAAGACCCTTATTTATGAGGGAGGCTAAGTTATTTGCACGTTATGTAAAGGATTAGGGATTGTTGAATTTGAATATCATTAGTCCCAATATGATGCTAGTTATTGATCGAAGATTGTTGATTGAAATGATGAAAGGATTGATAGAATTAATTTTGCTGTACAAATATTTATTCATCAAATAACTTTGTTATTAGAAGTTCCCCATATACATACGGTTTAGAAGGGCTATCTACATAATTAAATGGCTTCCTTATCGTTCAATTTCAGTCACCCTAACGTAACTTTCACGGTTGAAATAACTTTTAGTACTTTACGACACACTTGTAGCAACCATCCCCTTAAATCACATAAACTAGACATGTCCGATCGTCACCGATCGCATCGGATCAGGTTGCCCGCCGAACAAGGAAAATTAATCCGGCACCTACTACGATTCAGCAACCGGAACGTAGAAGAGGGCGCGGAGGTGAATGTCACACATAAAACTCCCCAACATCGAAACGCGACGAAAATCCGTGCAGTGGTGCGGTGCACTTTCAGGCCGCGTAAAATCGAACATCGTCGGTCGGTGTGACAGCGTAACGACCTCTAAATAACCTTGACGACACCGCCGTTGACGTTTACTGCTTCCGCTAGCGAGAGCGGCAAACGAAAACCGCTCATTGGACAGCACTTGGACGAATTATGCTCTACGGCTCGTCCAGCAAAGTGTTTGATGACTGAGTTTTTTTGCATCGGTGGTTTTTACAGCACGGTACCCGTTGCGAACAACGCATTTTATAGTTGTCCGGTGCACCGGTGTAATTATACACCGTGTTGAATAGACATTTTTGAGGTTATGTTGTTTTTGAACGGTTAGTTACTGGTGTTTGTTTAATGTATATTTGAATGTGAGTGTGCAGATTTATAGAGTAGCTGGAATAAAGTTTTAGTATGCTTGTGAATGTTAATTTTTCCGTGTTTACTCTTTTGGATGTTATATTATAATAGAAATATGTTCTCTACTAGTTGTTATTTGTATTATTAATTCTGTTCGTTTTAAGTCTGTATAGCACAGTGGATATTCGAGAATTTGCTTGATGTGTTACTAGTTCTCAAACTGCCAAACTGACAGTACATTCATGCATATATGCATATGTGGCATGTCGACGAGTCCCCCCAGGCATGGTTACGTGTTAATGACAGATCTTTAACCAGTAGGCTTGTAGTGTAACCAGTACCAGTGCATTTACAAACTTAGAATTAAACAGAATAATTTCATACTCGGACACACATATACCAAACTATTTTACATATCGGCCGTTGCTGTTGCTGCCTGTTAATCGCATGAGTCGCCACTGGCAATGTACTCAGGTAAACCTCTGGATACTATGTACTTTAATTACAAGTCGTTACCGGTAAATATTTACTATAATCACAACATAATCTCCAATGTAAGTTTCCATAGTGAATCTACTTAGCACACAGCGAAGATTGTATCTGTATATACATGTACATATATGTATGTACATTGTAGCTATATATCTTTGTTCAGTATATTGTATCTGCACTTCATTGATTGGTTTCATGAATATTTATACATTTCTGATTTCCTATGCAAATCCACTGAGTCTTTATGCTAATTTGTAACCAAGATGATTGCGGGATTGTTAAAGATTACACGGCTAATATAAATGCAATTATGGACGTAATTGTTTTGTAATTTACCCTATTGTATAGTTAAGAAAATAGTTATTTAACACTTGAAGTTGAACAAAACCAAAGTTTACACTATTCAAATAAATGATTCAGTGTCATTTATTTGTGGAATATATTTCAGTATATTTCATTCATTGAGATTTCATTTCGTGACCCTGGCTCCAAATTCTGATTAACTTAGTTCACTTTCAAATTTGCAATTCTATGAGCTACCCTGTTTAAATATATTCATCTTAATCTCAAAGGTCAAGATCTTGAGAGTCAAGGACTTAAAGTCAGTTATATTATTGCAGTATTACTTTCCATTCATAGAATCAACTGATCCCTGTTAAGTTCTACAAGTACTAGTTTCTATAAAAATATACTCCTGTTCCTCTGTTGGTATCATAGGTCATCTAATACCATCTGTAAACAATCATCGCCCATAAACTTAACGGTCGGAAACTAGCCTAAAGTTCATCAAGGCAGACAAGATCCACCTTCGGGAAACACGGCGCAAGTCAAACAACACAAACTTGTATGACAATGTGCATGGTTCCCGTTAATAATATCGTCGTTATCACACGCACAATTAACCATGAACACTGCGGTGGTGCTGGTGGCGGTGGTGGAACGCGTTCACCATGTTAAAATATATTGCCACCGGAGTAAACATTTGTACAGGCTGGTTGAGACTTGAATATACGAGTACACATAAGAGACCCGGGCGTCGGCTTTAAACTGTGCCTTGTGATGATGGCATACGGTGCAAACAGTGCCGTGCCAATGGGTAGGGGAATGTTGCGAATATATGAGCACACCGAATGATGAATGATATACACACGTAGTTATTAGTTTCACTGCGTATTTATTCGCCCGGCTGAGTGATACCATATTTAGCCTGGCTGACGATATTGTCTGGAGTTTCACTAGAACGCGAATATTAATAGTAGTCTGTGAGAATCTAAGTAATCTAAGCGAGCTGAGTGTTTAGTGATCCGTGAATAAATGTTTTCTCCAGACATTCATGTTTGTACATTCAGATTCCAGACACAAGAACACAAACGTGTTATAGCACACGTCTGTCTGGTTCTCTCTTGTTGTACGAAGGTTTCTTCTCTTCTACATAAGAATATTGTGTATAAAAATTAAAATTGCAAATAATGCCAGTCACATCTCAAATATTTATTCTTTGTGTAAAACATTATCCAGCTGTGTTACGTAATATTTAATCAAGATCCCTTCCAGAGCAAACTTTATATTTTTAATTAATACAGTTGACAAAGTAAATTCAAGTAAGCTGTTACGACGAAAAGAATACAGATACGAAAGAGATAAGGAAGAAAAATAAAGGAAGGTGAATAAAGAACGTCATCGTGATCCTTGTTTAATATGAAACACTTTGCAAACAAGAATTAAAATACTCAATTCCAAATCTAAAAATATAATGAGCTAAAACAAGAATAACGGAAGAGTCGAGATTTAAATGACAAAATGACGAACATCTTAAATGATGAAATAATAGAAAATAATTTTCATTTTTAAATAACTGTGTGGTGTGTGTAGTATGTATTTACTGTTATTTCAATTATATTCCTCTGCTGCAATTCTCTGTAATAAATATAGCTTCAAGATAATTTACACTGGGATATACCCATATCAATTAATGCTACTTTCAACACCTTGCAAATTTGATACATTCAGATATACCGCGTATAATTCCCTGTGTTCGGAACACCTGATGTGGCAGAAACTCTTACGCACTACTGTTGTCAGGTGATGTCGTGGGGAGAACTAGAGGAACAGGATAGTTAATACGTAAGCAACAGCCGATTGCTCATTCGTAGCTTTCAACAGAAACAATAACCGTGGACCGCAGTTCAAACAGGTCTGATTACATTTCGCGAGTGGCCTAAATGGTATACCGAGGTTCGAACCCTCGTTAACTGCCAATACGCAGTGCTGCCAACACTGCTGCTGCTCTGTGCACACTGCCAAATGTCCCTAGGGTATCTGCACTAGTGTGGGAAAATTAATGTGTTAATTTTGGTACGTCAGCATAGCATACGATACCGTTGCTCGTCAAGGTTTACGCACGATACCGTGTTATTGTTGTGGAAAACCGAGTTCAGCTAGTTTATTTAGTGACAGATTCACCAATGAATGTCCAGTTTTTTCGTGAAGATAATATAGCCGGGAAAATAGGATTATTTCGTCGGTGAAATTACGAGTATTGTGAACAATGAATTTTTTCTCCGCTGTTTTGTAAAACAGTGATGACGTATTGAAAATATTTCAATACGTCAGTAACTTTGGTCTGTAATTTGAAATATTCGCTTTTGAATATTTAGCACTAGCATTTGTCACTCGGTCGGTGTTGTTGAATTGTCGGAATTCAGCAGAATCTTTGTGAAGACTTCGGCTTTAATCGATAAATCATTTAAGAAAACTACAAATCGATTTGGCAGACGTATTCCTGGGTTTTATCAGCAAATTTAAAGCTACCTATTTTCTTATTATTCATGTCGGTGCAGCAACGTTTTCTGAGCAATGCTCATCCATATTCAGGTGATTGCCCTACGTTTTACTCCTTGCACAATACAAAACCAACAAAATTGTACACGTACAAACTCGTATATACGTCCGTATATACATATATATGTAGTTAAATGCTAGAATAAAATTATGTAAATGGTAGCTATTTTAAAAGTTAAATGACACAAGAAATTTACTAATTTGCTCTGAAGGTTACCAACTGTGTGTATATATTAGTTACTTTATCAGTTAATATGAAACAATTTGTTTATTACTTTAGTGCTTCCATGACAATATAACGCGGACACCATAACCTATATTTCGTTGAGGTTTTTCCACAATGACACTTTAAAATAGAAGACATAATATGACATTATACATCAGTAAATAAGAAAAATGACACTAACTTATTGTAGAAATAAAAATTAAGACAAAAGCCAAACTACTTTCTTTCAATACCACAAACAAAACCGTTTCATAACGTAAAACATTAATCAACATTAAGTCTTAGCAGCACAACTGACCCGTAAATCCACCAACTACAAAACATAACGAACACAAAAACCCCGTAACACGACACAGTGCGCATGTTTCACAAAACAAAAACTGGAAGATTTTTTTCCTAAATTTAAACCATCCATCAATCAATCATAGCAGGCTAGATCGATAGGTGAAATATTAACAATAGTAGTATTTTCGCTGAGGATCACATTAGGAATATTGGTTTGTGTACATTTGGTCCACCTGCTGGCACAAATGGATTGGAATGAACATGGCAACAGTTGGATGTGGGGGGCTACGAAAATTAATAACCAAGCCTGTGCCTATTCCCACAGCACATTTTGGTTCGGCAGCGAGTTTCCACGGGTAATGTAGCAGCTCTTGGGTTGTCTGCTTATCTAAATATCTGTCTGCCTATGTATTCGATGCTTCATAATGTAGAGAGTACGTACTTACGTTCGGATATGATATAGAGGCTTAATGTTTACTCTGTTTTTTTTATCGTCTAAGAAATAATAACCTACTTCGGAATCTGCGTTATTCTGATATATTCGGTGTTTAGTTGCGGCGAGTCCTTGATAAATTAAGGTTGTAATCCTACACGTTTCACAATTTGTATCATATAAAAAGACATTATTTACAGTGCTATTTTGAATAATAATATATTTAAAATATTCCAATTGGTTAAAGTAAACATTATTTTTATGACCTGCTAATTAGTGAGGAACACAACGTGAGGTAAAAAATAAAATACCGGAAAGAGCAAACATATTTTTAATTAAAGCCGGACTTTTTCCGGTCTTTTTCATTCCGGACCCTGTGTACTGTTCACCCCGGAAATCTTTATTAAATGAAATTACAAACTTTTGGAAGCCTTTGCATGCCTTCTGGCATTACACAGGGCGAATTCAAAGAAGAAATGTTTTATAGATGTTAATTTGTTTGCGTGGTTCAATTGGACAATACGAGAATTCGTACGTTTGCTCTTTATGCAAGTGTGTTTTGTTCTTTTATGAGAATACTTTATAGTAAAACGTTGTTGGATTGGGACACGTGGATACAATAATGTTCTGATATGGAAATGAATGTATTGTTTGATTATATTTATTGATTCCACGTGTGAATTTTCACAAGTGCAACTTCACATATATGAATGAAAGTAAAGGTTTTATCTATGAATGTCAGATAATAGAAACTGAATTTTCAATTTATTGAATCAGTTCCATCTAAGTGTGCGATGCATCCTTTGTTTCGTGAGTGCCCCTGAAACAGACACAGGGCCACTACTGGTACCAGACAAGAGTGCCTGCTTGCACCCGGCATTGATCAAAGGAGTGTTTCACGAAAGACCTAACTCTATGTCAGTTCTGTGTTTCCAACATTGAAAGACTGGTAATACACTCTGTCTAATACACGAATACCGTATACGTTTGTACTAGTTTATTGGCTTAAAGTAGGATTTTCTTTGTACGTTTACCAGTATTGTTATAGTGTTCTAGCTTGGAATAAGTTTATTTGTTAGCATAAGAACAATGTTCAACCATGTTCATACTGGTTATGTTTATGAAGGGAACTGCACATGAAACATTTATTTATGTTATCTGTTACAGTGTTGAATATACACAGAAAGGAGTTATATAAACAATATTATATTTTCTTGATTTCATTTTATGTTTAAAGCTTTCATTTGAAATGTGAACGGGTATGTGAGAATGCACTGAGATTGAATGCGGAATACCTTGGTGTACGAAGAATGTTCTATTATCAAGATTGTTGTACTCACAAAGTGTTCCCTTGCTACTTCTGGTAGGTTAGGAATGCTACAAGAATGCAGAATGAAGCTTTAAGTACACCTGAACTAAGAAGACACAAGATGCTTGTTGCATCAAGCCCGTATAAGACCGTACACTACATGTTTTATTGTACAATGTTCTTTGGCGGAAAACAAAACATACAAATTATTATACTATTTCATTATCTCAAAAATTTTAATTTAATTAATGCAATTGTCTAAATTAAGTTCTTCCAAATTTATTTCAATTTCATCAGCATTATTTCGAAAGTCATAAACAAAATTATCATTATCTTGCTGGCCAAATTTTTCAAAAGTTTCCATTAATTCTGATTACTAATAATGAAAACCGCGATCAGCAGAATTTAAATCATATTTTTTAATATTTTTTCAAGCTAATTAATAAGGCGATTCTGGTAGAAAAAATTAATGATGCTCATCAGTTGGGGCTGAGCGCAGGCAAGGAAGGTATTTGGTGGCCTTCTTTATTGAAAATTATTGCCCTCTCAGCTTCACAGGGTGTATGGAAGGCCTTTGTAACCACGGTCGTGGATGAATGGCATTGCTGCTGCTGCTCTGGCGTCAGCAATTTAACTAAACACCCGACTTTGATTCAGGTCACTAGTTCACAATGCTGTATACAAATCTGAAAATTATTACTGCGCAGTTGTGATATGTGTATTTCATAAATTGTGTACAGTTATTTTCTATCTGAATGAAGCTGCGTGTATGGATGCATGTAGAACTGAACTCTGAATAGAATCTGTTGTATGGCATAGTGAGTGAGATCCCAATATGTATCTAAATACACAGAGGGTTGAGTTGTAGCAAATATTACTATTCCAAATTCACAGTACCTCAAATCATCTAAAATTCATCAGAATATAAAAGTAGACACAAATATCAATAATCAATTTCAGAGATATATTTCTCCGCGACTGAACGAGAGTTTATAGATAGGAATTTATGTCTGTAAAGGAAATATAAAAACTTGACGGCCATCTTGTAATGTCCTTTTTGTCATTGAAGGGCGCATAACAGTTAATATTCTTTTATTTTACCGCATCCTGAAGGAGATTTCATTGAAAAGACAAAATATAAAACAAGTATTTTCGTTCGTCGTCTGTCCGCTGAAAGTACCGTACCACTTTTTACACTTGAAACCGTTGGACACGCTTCTATCCTATTACAGCTGCTGCCATTAAAGTCGGGACAACTTAAATACTTTTTTGTTTCTTTGTTTTCACACTCAAAGAACAGTTCCATTCCACGAGGCAAATGGGACGGTAACTCTGGAGAAAAATTTAAATTTTTAACGAGAAATTATTTCTACATAAAAAACAAGAAAAACATATGTACATAAAAGAGAGAGCATTAATATAAAATATTATCATTAACGAAATTAACATCGACCACCAACATAAACTATTGATTGCTAAACATCAAAGTGAAAAGTTAATATTAATGGATTTATTTTGTTATTTCATTCCGTGAATTGTCACAATATATAATTTAAATATGTATAATGTATTTGTATTGCGTTACTATTGATTGATTATTTTATTTGTAGTTTCATTGTATTTTAATATAAATTCAGTCATTTTATGGTTCATCTGTTTTCAGTAATTTATATATTGGAAAATATTTACGCATAATGTTATTCAGTGCTATGCAATGATTTGAATATTATATAGCTGGCGTACGTCATGTTTATTTATCATTGATATTCGACATTACGCATTCAATCGAAAAACTCAACAATGCTAATGAAAAATATATCGCGTATGAATATCAAATATGAATTTATAAATACTTTACAAAATCAACAATTTCTGCTTTTCATCAAAATTTCATAACATCCATGCATTTTAAACGAAACATCACAAACGCACCTTTTTTAATAATATTAGACGCAACCACGATCATTTATCAAAAATACCACGCGTTGCCCCAAAACCTGTAATTTATTTCCAGAATTTCTTTGCTCGTATGTATTTCCAAGATTCGCAATATCCCTTGCCTGAAATCGTTTGCAAAGGAATGAGTCTTATTCGCATTGCGTATCTTAAAACCACATTACGAATTTTCATTAAGTTCATTTCTTATATCGATATAAAAATTTTATGTTCCACTTTATCATGTCTTTAGATTGTCAACTGAATATTTTCGAAGTATCACTAGTTAGTTTTTACTTTAATGAATATTCTAGGTATCTGTCATTGAAGTGTATAGAATTATTCATACTTCGTCATGCAATATTCTCGTTGAGATCAGTTTATTGCTAGATATGTACGACGTCCTGTCCATGATAACTATTTGCGATTATTAATTCATTTACTCTTGGTTCCAAATTGCTTCAGTTCATTTACTTAACGAATCTTCCATCTTCTTTCTTGTGAACTGATTTGGTGTACTGGGATCCCGGGAAACGTATACTCAATAGCAGTTTCCATCATCATCATTTCTGATCCTTCTGATAAGTATCAGTGGCACCGTCTCTCTTCAGTCCATTACACTAACGATATCTTCCATCTCCGTTCCGGAGTAATTTCAATGCTGCTGCTGCTGCTGGTTGCATTTAGGAAGCCGTCTAACTATCGATCGTCGTTATTTGTTTTCGTGTCCTTATTCATCTATATCCTCTTATTTTCTTTGCTTTCGTTACTTTATTTTTTGCCAGACCCATTTATTTGACCGGAGTATCCTCATTCCTGTCTTTGGAAATTGCTAATGACGTTGAATTTGTAATGATAAGACCAGTTGTAAATTGTAAATGTCTTGCCTTTCAAAAAGCGGTTTTCTTTCTCTCTGTTGGATCAGCACCAGTACTGTCGAGTGTCAATAACAGATGGAGTTCTTTGCGTCATTAAGGAGTTTCGTTGTATTTTTCTTTTTCCCACAGATTTCTTCTTAGTTACACAATAAAATGGAAGGGGAGGAATTAGTTCATTGTTTGGTCTATACCATGAAAAAAGATCAGACTTGTTTTTGCAATGATATTTACATAAGTTTTGTTATGTACACTATTACATTATCACTATATTAAATTGTATGATATTAAATACAAGATTAGTACATGTATCAGTCGAGTATAAACACTTCTAAACTACTGTATACATGCATTGAAACACTTCAAACTTGTCAAGGACACCTGCAACATGCATTTACCCGTGTATATAATGCATGTGTGTGTGGGTGTGTGTGTCCTCGTATATATATGTATATATATAGGGGATGTATGCATATTAGAACATGAGTCTCAGTGCCACTGAACGTTGCTAAACTCGGCTACATGTTAAGTGCTCTTCCCTGTTCGTTGGTACATTTAACGACGGGTAGATGGAGACATTAACGGAACGCATAGCGCTTTAATTAGTCTTACCTTTGCTACGAATTTATTAATTGATTTATGGAATAATGCCAGAGAAGTTCTGTGCAACTCGTACACGAATTAACCCGCATACGTAATACTACCACCCCGCCTCCGGCTCCCCTAATACATATCACTCAACTTTACCACATATACACAACACACGACACATATAGAAGGTTCGTTCATTGGTGTCAAAGTTATCACAACACCATCGAGAAAGCAGGGGTCCAAATAAGTACAGCCCACCACTCCTAAAGTCCTAGACACACCCTATAGTTTAGTGTGAAGATGTTAGTGTACCAGAAGTATCTCTAATATGAACATGGTCATTAACAATTTGAATTAGTGAATTTTGATAAAGTATTCGTATGGATTCTTGGGTATTGTTTATAATGGTAGAGCTTATTTTCTAATTCAAGACAGCGAACGATATACGTTCTGGGAATACGGACCTAAGGCAATATATTTGTACTAGGAAAGATAAGAGCAAAACTCAAGCGTTGAATAGCGAACACCTTTGCTTTAGTGCTGCGTTGAGTTGTTGCGTGGCTCTCTGATGGGATGTTGTTTGTGTTCAGTGAAATAGCACAGGTTTTCAATCAATGGGACAGAGCTTGTTAACGAAACAATGTACCCGAAGGGACGGATCAAGGTTCACTAGATGTATTGGAATGAACTTAGTGATGTATCTTTGTAGAAACTTGTCAGTGATAAGTGATTCAATAAATGTATACATACTAACTATTCTAACCTTCATAATAGTTGGAAAAATCTATTTGCCTTTATAAAAAATATATTACAAGTGAGTTAACACAAAAAATTAAAAAACTAGACTCCTGGAAACTCAATTCAATCAGAATCCTAACAAAATATAATTTCGATGAATAGTCTTTTGCTCTTGCTCTTTCTATAAAAAGTTAGTTTTTATGAACATTCCATTATTCAAATCATTATTAGTTCTTCATATCTCAACTCCACAGCACTATATTAAATTGTAAATAACACGGACAAAATGAAAAAATATGTATTATTCGTCTTTAAATCTACAAGAATCTTATTTAGTTTGGATTAATATCATTTCTCTTCTTTGCTAACGACACAAAAAATAAAAATAAAATGGAATAAAACAAGCGTAAGAATGAACAAATATTACCTTTCATTCCGCACGACTGCATGCATAAACGTAGAAGATCAGGCCGAGGTGGATGGCTTGGCTGGAAAAGTAAATTAAAATTATGATCAGTTTAGCGTAAAGGAGTAAAGCATTTGGATACACAGCGGCAGGCAGCCAGGCAGGAATAGTGAGCGAGACAAAACAAATTACTCTGTCCCAGTGTAATGGACGGGTGGACATGAAATCGATATATAAATATTACAAAATGGAACACGAAGACGCGAGAATCGTTTAAAATAAATGGATACACGAACCCGAATGTCCCTCGTAACAGATCGGAACCGATCGGCAAATGTCGGAACTAGTGTATCCGAAAGTAAGTTTATTTGTTGTAAGTTGTAACAGCTAGAGTTAGAAACTGTGTAAGTTATAAAACGAAGTTTGCCGATGTTTTATTATCAGAATAAAACGCCTAAGATAATAATTATTTCATAAGCAGGATCCGTTTCTGATTGTACATATCAATATTTCACGGAGTGAAAATGAGTAAAACTAACTTCGTTTCTACATAATAATGCAAATTGGGAAGGGTGCATGATCAAGGGGAAACCTTATGCAAACCAAGCACTTCCATTCCTAATAACACCATCCACTACGTGTAGAAATTACATTAGATATTAATTAGAACGAGGAACCGGCTCGGTTATTAGTTACTACTAATCTGTATGCAATGCTATGCACGATGCTATACATATAGGAACCATTTCAGCCCAGTGAAGCGGAATATTATATTGGACACATGACTATCTATATACTTACGTATACATGTATGTATACATTACAATCTAGCGCACATAAAAAATAATTGGCTACCGAAATTAATGTAGAAGCCATGTGTAAACTTCCACGAAACTCTATTTACTTGCAAATTTTCACCTGGAATATCTACCTGCCTTATAGCTGCGACGCCATCTTAATTACCGCAACTTTTCTTTTATGGTTATGTGAGGTTATGGTTGAGTTAGTTCGAAAATGTGCATACATGCATGTTAAGTTTTTAATATCGTCCGTTACATTCAACTGAGAGTAAAACTAAAAAATCATACGAGCACCATACGTACAAACATTGACGAAGTTAAAATGTCATGAGTTTGCATAAATCACACAGAACTTGTCAAAAGTATACCACAATTTAGTAAAGTTTATATTTAATATCTTTAGTTAGAAACTACTTCACATATTTGACAATAAGGATAAAAAGAATATGTCAAACGCTGTCATTCGCGCGGACACATTTCATTTACGTTGAAAACTTATAACTTCTTGGGCCCGTAAACCAACTTAGAAAAAAGATTTGAAATTATGCCAGTTGCGACCTCTTTCACAAAGCGTACAAAATTCCTAATCTGAAAGTTTTATCGTAAATTTAACATCCTTTTTTTCTTACCGAACATAAATTGAGACCGTAAAATTTTGCACGAAAAGTACGAATTTCACTTCAGCTCGATCGAGCGAGACACATTTCGCGTTATTTTTATATGAACCTTTAAAAGAATATTTACGAAAATGTTTTACTCAATCTGTACTTTGTGGAGTGTAAAATTGAAAATACTCGTATCGAAAGAAGGACATTGCTATCGATTATAGCTTATTACTATTTTCATTCACTCCGCAACTATATGCATCGATGTGCTTGTTTTAAAAAAACCATTCGATAACTTTTTTGTCAAAGCACTGCAAATATACGATAATTATGATTTAATATTCAGCATTCAGTATTGTATGAATAAAGGCCATGTCCGCGTATAACTGGTAATTATAATTTTGCTTTTATTTTGCTTATACGTGTGTATAATGAATATTTTGTTACAATTCTTTTAGCTTTGTAAATTTTACTGCGTTAAATTTTACAATAGAGAAAATAATACCACATTTTCTATTGTATTTTTCATGCATTAT
>JAGJTL010000156.1:170995-187681 GCA_022063505.1 Calosoma granatense
CTCTGTATATTTTATATTTAATGTATAGAAAAGGACAAAGTAATCTTGTATTGTTAGTTTTAATTAATTTAAACTAGTTCATTCGTGTTTCTATTTTTACTAGCCTAACTTTTAAATCATACATTACATCTGACTGTTCGCTACTGACGTCGCTTGAAAGAAAATAGATTTTCTTGTAGCCATGTACCTACCTCACTTTTCATCAAACCTCACTTAATGACTAATCAGTACTCGACCTAATTAAAAGTAACTTGGGCGCCGGAAATTCCGAAAGTCAAATTGCATTACGTCAAATATATTCCTTTCATCAACCCCTCTGAATTCCTCGTGTGCTCCTCAGCCAATTGGAAATTCTCTATACATACACACCGTACAACTCATAAGCCACTAATAAAAGGTAAATTTGGTTCATTATCACTCCTTTGTTTAGACATATTGTTGTAATACCCCCGACTCACCTGATGCAATCCACCCCACTACCTCACCCTTCCTACCACTTAACCAGCAGCCCGCCCTGGTGTATGTGTGTGCGTTATTAAAAGTAAGTTCATTAAATTGTGAGACCATCATCGTAAAGTTTCACAACAAAAGTTGTATTATTAGTTAATGAACGAGGAGTAGAGAAGCGCCATTCGCTCTGTGGTGTTATATCACTATGTAGATGAGAATTTTACTACCCACAGTTTGAAGTTGTCTCATTTGCACTGCCACCAGCCTTTGTGTAGTGTGTTTATGATGTCAGGTGTGGTAGCACTGCTTTACAGAACTAACGAGACATTTTTATATTTCTATGCAGCGCATTGCATCTGGGGTTTATTTGAAATGCAAAATGTTAAATTACAGTAGTCTGTAGGTGAATGGATATTTTTATAAACTTTATCATACAGAAGTGAAACCTATAATGACATTTATAAGAAACTAATGTTTGATGGAAACTTTGATAGAAACTACAATTTCCATTTCTAGCACATATGAACAGAGCATGTTTGATATATATTAATTTTACAACAAGCTAAAATGAAACTTCCATGTAATATTGTTGTAAATGTACATATTCTTCTTGAAACATAACGTAGAGAGGTTAACTTCACACGGCTTTTAATTACGAATTAAGATTCATTTCTGTTTAAAGTGTTCCTGCCATTTTCCTTGAGTAATCCGCTAATCTCAGAATTGCTTTCTTGCAATTTATTTGTTCCACTAGAATATGATACAGTACCTGTGCAGGTTCGTTCAAGTGTTTTTGTGGAACATATCTAATTCTTATTGGATTGAATAAGTAACCGCACATTTATACTTGACGGTCTTGAGAGGAATTAGTAACAAATTGTAGTTAGTAATCACAGTTAATGAAAATACAATTTTCTAGTAATTATCATGATAGTTCAAGTGTATAATTAAATAAGTTGCATTGTGCGAAATATTTATTTTTGTATTATACATATATCTATATTATTAATTTAATATTTATTTCAATTGTTTCAGTTTAGTGTTGATATATTGTCTCAAATAATAACTATATTTTTATAAATATAAAATACATTTAAAATCTACTTGTGCATGTAAAATCTCTCTATGGTTAACCTGTCATTATTTTTATCGTGCACTAGCATGTAATAAAACATAACCTTGTACATTCTGCCATATTAATTGTGGTTGCCTAAGTAGTCTACATTTAACTCTGTGTACACGCGCGTGAAACCATTTGAATAACATATTCATTAATCTATTCTAATATGCACACAGGTATACAAAGCTCCTGCCCGTCTCCTCCCTAACGCAGTGTTTATGCGATACGCCACTGGTAAGCAGGGACGTGGCAGCGGGAGTGGGCTTCATTGAATTAGTAGCGGGGAATGTGGTTTCTTATCTGCCACCTTAATGACCCGTGTAAGCCGAGTAACTGTGCCCATTAATATTTCATGCGTTTAAATGTATTATTCATTTCAGAGACAGTTTTCTTCGTTGAAAACGCGAGGTAAGACTTTATCTGGTTTCTTTTCGTCTGCATGTGTGTGCATCAATGCTAATTAAGAAAACTGTACTTAGAAATCTTTTGTTAACTTGCACTTTATTTACAACTCTATCAAGAAGCTTCTTGTTACCAGTTCAGACTCTGAGAAAACAAATGCACAGATAACTGTTCTGTAATATTTACTACAAGTCCTTTCTGGATTGTTATACATCATGTTCACCACTCCCCTCGCCCCTGTGCCTATATTTCTCCCTAGTAGTTAAAACAAAACACTAGCCAACATACATCATCTGTTTATTATCTTGTTTATGAGGATTCCTTATTTTTTTATACACGAGGGTTGGAAAATACGATTAAGAAAATTGGTCGAACGACTTAAGACCAGTGGTGGCACAAGCATGTTTATTTTCTGCCCCATGGGGCATGAGCAGATTACACGATTGTCTTGTTCCGAAATGAGGTTATAAATTTCAGTGTGATTTGAATTATATTATACCGTACGAAAAATAAACTGTCATTTTGATTTATACCGACGAAAGTAAATTCAGTGCGAAAAAAATCCACCGGGATACGAGTGTTTTTCATTTTATTTGAAAACAAACGGCTTTACTGTTTTGGTTTGTAAAACCTTTTTCTCAACAAATATTACAATAATCCAGAGATAGACAGGAAATAAGAATTTGTGATTGTAAGATTTTTGTTTTATCCCATTGAAAGTGGAGTTTTTTCTTTACGTAGATATGTTTCTACGTATATTATTTCACACGGCTTTGAATTTCCTTCATGAAGCCATTCATTATCCATTTCAAGTCGTTCGTACTTCATCAGTTGTAAAAGTTTATGTAGCATGTAAAACTTATCAAACGTCATGAACCGTATAAAGTAGTAACTTGAAGACGCAATAGTAAAACCTTTATTTGTGCAGTGTTTATAGTGATTTTGTTCGCCAGGTAATTCGTTGGCATTGCGATAGACATCTTGCAATTTCTTTAAGAGCGCGCTCGCGTAATGTACACTGTATAGTGACTCCTGATGTCATTCTACTAGCTTTTTTACGGTCATGTTATATGGCGAATCCACAGTGGAGTAAACAGAATTCCATTCAACTTTTACAATCTAAACTTTAATCTAGATTGCAGCGGTAACAATCACATATTACTATAAAAATAACCAATTCCAAAGGATTATTGTTCCAGTTGCTTATCAGTAAGTGACTTTCGGGACACTGTTTGCTGATTGAAATGTCAAAACGTGTTTGCAGTACCATAATATTGGGTCATTGTGGTAGATTTGAAAAATATTGTAGTGTATTTTCACGTGTTATTTTCTATTTCTTCCTCCTTGGCTGTGTAGCATTGTGTAACTTTGGTAAAAAGTTCACATTTCGAGATTGAAAAATACAGGAGTTTTGTGGATAAGCTACGGATTTAAATTCAACATGAACAGAGTACATTATAAAATTTAATTCTAATTAAATACTTCAAGTTGATTAAACATTACGTTTCGGCTGTGTTGAATATGCACTAGTGTCATTAGGTGAATGTAACAATCGCTGTTATACGTGCAGCATATAACGTAATGCATACTTATAACTGGAAACCAGTAAAAACAGGTCATTTACTTACCACAACTACAAAGTTCATCGAGCCTAACAAAACATGCCATCAAGGATAATACAAATAAACAGATATAAACCGGTCCACAAGCAAACAACTAGTCTGTTATTACTTGTATTAGATAGTGGGTAAGGGGTAGGTAGTTACCTACGCCATTATTAGTCTGAGCTTGCTTTGTCTTGTGCATATAATATCCGTTGCCTAAGCAAAGATCGCAATTTGGTCACGTATTAGATTAAACATTTTCCCCCATTTCTATCGAAGATCTGGGCAAGAAGCGCAGGCCGGCATATCGAATTCCTCAGTAACATAATAACGCAACCGGCTCGCTTGTACGTAATTTCAGCTAACAAATATTCAGAATCTATTGGCAGAGACGAGAAGCGAGCGAGTGGTAAATATCATCGATGATATAGGCAGCACTGTCTATATATACGTGTGTATACTTGTTCTCTGCTCGGTTCCTCCAAGACCGGCAGAGATTATGGAAGACAATAAGTAAAGCCTGCAGAGGACGTGGCATATCTATACTGTGTAGGCATTTAGTATTAACTCCGGCCAGATAACCCCGGAATGGCAATAAACGATGTATAATTCCGGAACCTACGGACTATAAAGTGCTTCATTTCGTACGAGCCGACCAGCCCGTGCGTACCAGGACCGTCTTGGGAGATTTTTGTGGCGAGTTATGATATCTTTATTGCTGCTAAAGAGACGTGTTTGGTTAAGTAGAATTCACTTGAAAGTGTACTCAAGATTTTCCATGTACACGCAAAATAACACATTTTGTTTCCATGGAATGGTATGGAATATTAAAGAGTTGTACAAGATTTTTAGTAAAGCATGGAAGGAATGAACAAAATTATTAGCCTAGAAACAATTACTGTTCAATGAAATATTCAAAGATGAAAATTACACTTAATCTGTATTATAAATATATACGAATTTCATCAACTTTCTTAATTAAAAAAAGTTATTACTTCATTTTCACAAAGATATATGAAAGACATTTACGAAATTAATCCGGAAGAAGCAAAATAATATTTACTGAAATCTAATCAAGGATATCCATTTCTTTCAATGGATTTTTTTATGTATTTGTAGTTGGAAATCATTTTTTCAATAAAATAAATGTACTTTCTAATATCTCCTTTAAAAAAGAATAAAGCGCAGCTTTTAGGCCCCTTCATTAGTATCATAAAATCTCTAAACTTTTATCGAAAACCGACCGCACGTTATGTTTAAACTTTTACATTCTTCACTTGACGAAACTGCAGATTCTCGACTCTCATAAGTCGCTATACTAGATATTATGTACAAGACAAAGTTAGTGTCTATTTATGTCGTACAGAATGCGCTGTCTCACAATCGATTTACACCGTGGTGTTGTTAGTAAGTTACCAAGGCTAGAACCGTGATTTTGGTACAGCAAATGTGCTTCAATTTCTACAGTAATATTCTTATTTTTCTTCTATGACACAAATGCTGTGTAGCGTGGATGAAAACTTAAATCATGTGTGTCTCTGTGACGGAATTTTATGTACGTTATTTGTTATCAAAATACATAGTTGATATTATGTCGTATATTATTCTGACAAGAAAAATTTGATTTTCCTTAAAGTCAAATAAGTTTCGCCCAATTATATTCAGCTTAAAGTATTAACAAGTGCAAAACACATTATCCCGTATTTTTGATATCAACGCAAAAACAAAACAAAAAATATTTCCCAATTAGTGCGTATTGATAAAACCGTCGCGTGGAATTTATTTATGAATCATATTTTTGTGGCATTATTTCGTTGCATCTGCGCATTCATGGTTTTTGGTTTTTCGTTCACATACATGATTTTTTGCAATGTGAATATCGGATTACGCTGGCTCGCATTAGTTTTAAAATATACAGGATTATGTTTCGTTACCGTTGGAACTTTATATAAAAAAATTCTAAAATTCATCAATTAAAAAAACTTGTATAAAACACGCAATGCTTGCATGAAGAGCGCGCATACATACAGCCAAACATACCAACAGCTTAGTAGCTCCTGTAACTAAATAAAAAACTTTAATTAAAAGGCCAGATTAAAATTTCCACCATTCCTATTCTACCTGTATTACAAAGGTTACAGGAATAAAATAAATTAATATTTGTGCCTCCCTAAGTATTCTCTATATCCATGTACGTACTACGAATAGTTAAACTATTAAATAACAAACATGAAAATGGTTTTAGATATAATTTAGAATGGTTTTAACTGCCGTGTAATCCATTGCAATATATAACTAGATATATGAAGATATTTGTAGATATATTAGTATATATATACTCTTCCATAATCATATTCGTCATATATAGGTATAAATATTTTCAACTCTGAAAATATAGTTATAGTCCAATATGTTATTTTAAATTTGAAGGATCCTCTCATAAAAAAAATATGAGACAATAAAGATTTCATTTCCCACAAAACTTTGACTCTTAAATACCTTCGACTTTTATAACAAACCAAATAAAAAAGTGACATTTCACTTCGGATTCCGCGGAATTTTTTTTCTTTCCTTCCAAAACTTTCTCACAGTTGTAAAAAGAAATTAGGTTTTCCGGAATGTTTGCTGACTTGGCATAAAATGAACAGGAATTCAAGTAAACATTATTATGTATGTCAAATTAAAATGGCATTGTATTTTGTAAATAGGAAAGAAGTGTCTCCTAGTTGTAAATACGTGTATAAACCTTTTTCTATGCCTAGGCTCGTTTTACAAATATTTTTAGAATCAATCATTATTTTACTTTTAAAACGTTGAATGTACTCATATCTTTTGGAATATTCAATCACCTCTTGGATAATCGAAGAATATTCCTTTGAGAACTCCATCTCATTAAATATATATTATATTCATATTAATATATAAAACTTTTCCGTTTAATGTCCGTTTTTTATGTGATACTAAAACGTTAATGAAATTTTCATTAAATAAAATAGAACTCTTCCCCTTTAATTAACTAATTAAAAGGCTGTTAAGTTAACTCAATTTTATTCCGAATTTGGGACGATGGGGTCCCGCAGATAAAGACAGTGTAAGTCAAGCTGTCTCCACTGATAGGGAAGCCAAAGAGGGAGATAGTAATATTTCTGTAAGTTATACGTAACTTCCTAAAACAGAGATTGTTCTTGTGGTTCTTGAGGGTTACCCCCTGTGTAGGCTCAAGAAACACAATGTGTATATGACCTTAAAAACACTGGAAAATGTATATCCTTAATTCTAACAAATTTTAACCCATATATGAACAATATATTTGTACACACGTAATATTTACTGTCATACTATAAAATACAGTACATCCATTTAAATTAATATGTATTACTTTTAATTTAATATATTTCTTGTCACATTCTGACTTTTACAATCGTATCTCACGCTACGGTTTTCTAGTAACTCGGAACAAAGTTAGACGCAAGTTACCACTTTACCCTAACCAGCACTGCTACTAACACTCCACCGTCACACCATTGTGGTGTGAAACTGGGAGTGGGAGGAAATGTGTAAGGTGACCGTGGATGAGGAGAACGCATGAGTTAGAGAAAGATGAGCTTACTGATAACGAGGTCGAGATTACAACGCCCGTGCACGACGAATTCAATTTTCTAATAATATTGTTCTGATTTTGATCACGCTAATTCGACGGCAATTTGAACTATTAATTTTACGGAAAGGCGGTTATGATTTCTACACTGCGATTCAGTTCCGGTGAAATTTATAATTGAATTCATCTTATAATCGAGAACGAATTATATTGCCAAGATGGCGCCGCGAGATATGCTTGTTTGTGGTTGGTTAGGTGATGCAATTTTCTACAGATATGTTGGCTGTTAAAGAGTAATTCAATTTTCAACCTTTATTAATAGATAATTGCCATCGAGCTTTCCAATTATATCTGCCTTTACTATCCTGAAAGCACAGTTACAGTCAATATTTTCTTTTACTCTTCTATATTATATTGAATTTTTGTAATTATCTTCAAAATCATATGATTCAGGTCAGCCAGGTTTTAAATTAAATCACAATTATTCCAGTCTCCGTCATATAAGGGAATCATAATTTATCTATAAATCATCTATTCTATGTAGGTATATATATGAAATTTTTCGAAATTGTGAATCTGGTATCTCCGGTGATTTTCTTTTTGAATCGTATATTTGCCTTCCAAAGGATCTGGCTGCACGTCTGCAGAATATAAAATGTGTCACACCTGCATTGCACTACACTGCATACGATCCAGTGGATTGAATTTCGAATGCAAAACACACGTGATTGGTTGAAATCGATATACGTCAACCAGTGAATTGTTTCTATAAAAAGAAATAATTAGATTAACTGTACTCTGATATTTTATGTGTTTCTATTTCCTGTGAAATAATTTCTCATATGAAAGCTTTGGTAATTCTTTTCAATCTGAAATATGGATTATGTATAAATTTCAATTTACCTCTCGTTTCAACGACCATTTCGTATTCACGTATTCAGCGGTTTTTCAAACGCCTACTAGATTTAAGTTCTGAAAACTTAATGGAATAAATTCATTCAATGGAGGCATCACATCCAGTTACGGGAAAAGTGTATTAATTACTTAACAGCATCGCAATGCAACCCACGTTAATCTTCATCGTAGCTAGTTTTTCACACGACTTAATTCACTTTAAAGGGGAGATTTTTATGAAACCACTGAAATTGTCCGACGTAGGCTCGTGTTGATGGTGGTGAATCCTGCTACACCGCTGCTGAAGCATAGGATGCGTCTAACGACTCCCGTTAGAATAATCGGTGGGCGTGGCCTGTCGACAACGGTGGCGCCGCGTGGCGACGGCTGCCAAAACTCCACGTAATTACTCACAATTTAAAGTGGTAAGTAAAAGAGTTGCCGCCGCCGTCACAACCGCAATCGTAGAGAATATCTGAGGGAGTTAATGAAAATAACGTGCCCGTTTGGTCGTAACTTATTACGGCATTAAAATAAATAGAAGAAACTAAGCGTAAGAATGAGAGACGGGACCATTAACACAGAGGTACTCAAACGGCGGAAGTTTGCCGGATTTGAATAATGGCCAGCTCCCTAACTTTATATTGTACCTGGAGAGGCTGTATTTTGAGAGGTGCTAGCTGGAAACGCTGGTAAAGATAAATGGGTTTATTATTAAAGATGTTAAAAGTTGTATTCATAATTTCAACTCTTTGTTCATCGTGTTGTTTTAATGGACAAGTTAGAACTGGGTTTTAACGAGAACATTCGTAGGTATCTATGTGGAAACTCGAGACAACATTCTAGTATTTTACATTCCTGAATATAAGCTTATAATGACTGCAGAGGTTGTTATTTTGCATAGATTTTCGTAGCATTCATTTCCTTATAAATTCTGTATACTGTGTTACAATAGCAATGCGTCTTTCAATCTTCTGTAGCAAAAGAACAATTTAAATCGTCGAGACTTGACATAATCTTAGAACATTATTTCCACAAAATATTACAACACTTTGCTAATGTATTCATGTTAAATGATGAAAGCATCGTTGGTTTTTCCGGCAATCTGGAAACATTTGCACGTAACGCACATATTTCTAAAGAATTTTAAATTACATATCTTACCGAGTTGGGGCTTGCGTTCATTTTGATATAGTGCACGACACATTAAGTGCGAAAAAGAAAAATAAATCTAAGTGAATCATATAGTTGGAACGGAATATTCAAGAAAAGAACGAACTCGGAATTCTTCTACAAACTGAAGATTTCAAGGTGAATGTACCTTACATCAGGAATGTTCTCTTAAAACGACTGTATTCATAGGTGAATATCAAAGGTTTTGATCGTTTTGAGTTGGTTGGCAAAGCACATATTTATTTAGTGTCAGAATATGGTACTCTTTTCACAATCTACCCTACGACGGTCATGTTTATTTTATAAAATGTGTTTCACTTGTTTTATGTTTCTTAAAAAAAGTTTATAGTCAAGATATCTCGGGCAATACTGTTTTATTTCTGGATTTTTATATCTTCCATTTCTGCTAGTCTGAAATTACATTCTTCAAAATGAATTTGAAACACTCTATATTTGTATCATGTCTTAATTTCTTTGTTTTAAAGATCTACATATTATAATTACATGTATTTGTTGTAATTATTTTGATTCAATTCAGTCAAGTATCATATTTATTTCACTATTAGTTTTGACAAAAAGGTCAATATTATTTTCCGTAATTTCGTATCCAGTATCGCAGGAAATATCAATGTCGGACATGGATTGTTTTGTAAATATCTAGAAAAATCGCCTGAAGTTATTGTTTTTAAACTTTTTGTATGTAAACAGTTTGATGTAGATTGTATATTTATTTCCATTACATTTCGTAAGCATAACCTTAAGAGGGGTTCGCTTTATAGCAACCAATGAAATTGCTTGTATACAAGTTTCATTTCAAATTCAAATTAAATCGAAAATAAATGAAAAAAACAAGATATCGGTAAATAACTCACGTATACACACACACACGCGCACGTATTGAATATGGTACGCGGTACACCGTGTTATAGCTTGTAACAACAATATCATACATATGAAAGCACCCATAAAACTGGTTAAAGTCTAACATTCGTGGGGGTCGTGTGCGAACCGATTCAACCGCTGTATACTACATTCTTTTTTACCGTACGTCACAAAACCCCGGTCGCCCAATAAAAAATATTAAATTTCTCACTTCAGAATAAGCTTTGTTGTTGTACAACCAGCCTACTTCGAATTTACTGCGGAAATTAAATCGTAAAATCCAAGAAAACAGCAACCGCACCGTAGTCGAGGTCTAAACCTCCGAAATAACGTTGAACATAACCTCAAACACCGCACGATATAACCTGGCAGAAACAAGAGAGCCGCCAAGCACATCTCGTTTGTCAAGCGGAGCGGGTTCCTCCAGCATCGTGTCGGTATGGCATATACCTGTCAGATGGTCGACAGTCGGCCCTGCTGTGGGTTGGGTAAGGGTATAGGGTGGCTGGGGCAGGGCAGGAGACGGTTAGAGAGGGAATGGCTTGGTCGATAAGTCAGGCTTTTGTATGGCTCCATGTCGTGCGAGTGGGTTTCTTTTATATCTTACAGACGAACGAACGAACGAACGAAGGAAGAGAATACGTGTGTACATGGAGAAGGAACATGACTGGATTTGCGGTGCAGATATATTGAAATATATATGATACACTGCATCTAGCTGATGATGAAATGTTTGAACATTTAATACAATAACTGGCCCTAACTATAACATTATCATAATGTATCAAGACAAATTTCCTTCAAGACTATTAACTTCAACTATGAATATTGCATCCGTATTAACAGAGTTGCACTTGCTTGGTGCACTTCCGAACATTTTAGCATAAAATATCAAAGTTAGCATACATTAAGCTTAAAGCAAGTATCATTATCATAATTCCTCTATAAATATTGACAAACTAATGTATCAGCGCGTCTACTATCCCAGTTAGAAAGCTATGGAAACGACCTAGACTCGACAAGACAATTTCTACACTTCACACTGTACAAGTGATCGAAAAAGAAGAAAACTTAGAAAATACATGCAATATGGTCTCGACGGAGTGCTAGAGCAATAATTAAAATTATCATTTCGCCTTTGTTTAATTAGAAACTCAATTAAAAGTCGATCGAGAATCGTGAACTGAGAACTCCTTCGCCAAGAAGTTATTCAGCTTGCCTGTTGTCGAGATGTAATTGAAGAATTCGAACGAAGAAATGAAGTGCAAAAGAAAAATAAAAACTTGCACGGCTTCAGACGTGAGCGGAACATTTTATATTTCATTTCATATATCAACTATGCGCAGAGGAAGCATACCCTCCACATCCCAACGGCTATCGAACTAAGAATTTCAGGCAATTTTATTTTAATTATATTGAGATTAACTCTAGCTCAACAGGATTTCTAGCGAATAAACTCCAATGAGAACATTTTACTTTACTAGGTAAGATCAAAGTCTACTTCTTATTAATTGCTTCAAACATTGTTTTTTGTTATCTGTCGCCTCCACTCACAATTCCCGTCACATTTTATATTATTTTCATTTCTCGCATTCCTTTATTCTCCGACATTCGATTTCCTTTTTGATTCATCGTTTACTCGATTTCCTACGTGCAAAAATTCGTCAACATCTCAAATATCTAACATTTCCCATTCTCTTCTGGCATAAAATAAAAATCATTGACCGCTCGTAAAAAGCCTCCATAAACAAGAGTTCCATTAATAAAAATGGATTTTCTTAATTCTGGTCTACAAATTGCCGAATGGTTCCGACAATATCCGAATGATGGCAATCATAAACAAGGTCCAGTGCTTTAGTTATTGTCCTTACTGACTGTGTGCTTTTTGTAGACGAGCTTGCTGGGTGGATAGTATTGGTGAGAGAAGGGCGGTAGTTATGACAGGAAATGACGTAAGAGGTCTCCTTTGATGTTGAACAGTTGCCAGTTATAATACCCTTGGCTAGTAATGGCGACGCTTGTCATACACTGTCTTTTTTCAGAGTATTCTTGAACACGTACGTGTAGATCAAATTTGTGCCTATTCAGCGAATCATAAGCTGGGAATATTATTACACTGTATGTATATGTATCTATTTTAACTTGTGTTTCTCAGGAATATTATTAGAAAATTATAGCGTATTATTAAATCAAATTTCAAAAATAAAATATCAGATTAAATCCATTTCCTGGGGTTACTGAACTAAGGTTTATTGGTATCAACTCTTAACCTCAATCAGTGTATTATATTTAAAATATGGCTTTAACCCTATTAGCCATAGCCTAGTTTACAGACAGACACTGTTAACGAACGGGTTAGGTTAGGTTAGGGTAAAGTTGAAATATGAGAAGTTGGTTGCAATTTAACGTTACATAAAGGAAATAATTACTGGTTAATGGGTGTATGTGAGTATTAGGTAGTAGCGTTTAACGCCTGAAATGATTCGAAGGTTATACCTGTGAGAAAGGAATTCTCATCTGGAACTAAGCTAGTGTAAAAACCGCTTACTGGCTTCATGCTTCCCCAAATTAGACCCATTATAGCCTTACGTATCGCTGGTTTTGTGCCATACAAACACACACCCGCATATACATCTTCCTCCTGTACATTGCCTCACCAAGACTGCATCAGAAGTAACAGTCATATCACGCCACATAAACGACTAATTCAGGTGCTCGTGAAAGTGACAGATCATTCTTTAGATTAAAAGCTGCAGCAAAAACATACAGACGATCTTTGCACAAAATATATGGGCCTATTTTGGAAACAAATCGTTTACACGAGCATGTGTTCATTTCTTCCTCAATTGCAAGGTTCTGTATGTGAAGGAGACATTTCAGAAAATATTTACTTTATCCATTTGAGATCGATTTTGCTACAATATTGCGGTGTATACGTACTGGTTTGTACGTGTCACATATTTACTTTATCTGGCTGACGTCAAATAGAAACTGCTGCATTGTGGTTCTTTTACAATTATTGTCGGATAAAAACGAAACAGACCATTCATAAAGTCTACAAATAAATTGAAGTGCAGCGAATGTGAACTGAACGGCTCCTTGAAATTTATCTTGAAGATAATCTCCCGAACGTATAACTAACGGAGTGTGGTTGTTGATTTTGCGTTCCGAGGATTTATGGATAGGAATTTTGTTTGGCTTTGGAAGACGTCCAGCTAGATTATAGACTATGTTCCATTTAACATAATGAACCTTCATGAAAATCTCTCGTGAGCAACTTTAAAGAGAATCATTGAAAAACTTTAAGGATATATAGTGTAATTAAACTGCCATTTGATCTACGGCACAATAAAGGATCAGGATTACGAATGAATTTACTAAATTATGGTATGGGCACATATAGAGAAGTATTCTTAGGGATAATATATATGTATTTCGTGTCTCGTCCACAGCCTACTTTAGAGTGTTCAGCAATGGAATATATCGAACTGCCGGCTCGTATTCTGTCGGCCAAAACAGGAAGCTGTGCCAGTTGATATAGTACGACGAGTTTTATTGCCAACCGTGCAAGTTTTTATCGCTGATAAATGGCGTTCATGTTCAGTAAAATTACAAGGTTTTTAATCCACAACGCTAATAACGATAAATTTTATATGGACTATACAGTTGTAGGTTTTTGTTTATTAACAGGAACCAATGGCAAACAGACACATACACACATGTACATATAGATATACATATGCGTTCAAATAAACAATAGACAGCTAAAACATTTACACACACACATAAACACACTGGTACATATGTATGTTCATAGATGTGAATGAGTTTGTCTCGCAATACGGTGTCGGCGAAATGATGTAGCCAACAAAACAGCCATATTGTTGGTGCGAAAACGGAAGGACCATTCTGCGAAAATATTACCGGAAGCGGATGTTAGTTGAATGGTGAAAGGGTGTGATATTTGATTGTTTTGTACTTCCGTTTGCAAAATTGTAAACGAACTGTGACTAGACTGAACAATGATATTTTACTTTTTTATTTAGTTCTGTTCCAAAATTAAACATGAATAGTAATAGGAATAAGTTACATACATATTAAACACCTTTTTTTCAGTGCGTTCACAATGTCAGTGAAAAAATAATATAACTTTGACATAAATATATCTACCACTTAATGGATGTGTGAAACAGGGACAGGCCTATTTAGAATTGCTGCTGCACTGGTCTTCTAAGCATTTGGATTCCATCTCCAACTCAAATACCGAAATACTTTTTGGATCAAGTTAAAACTTGCCAAGTACATAAATTCATCAAGAAATTCCACATGCCAGAGACAGATTTTTTTCTTGGAAATTACCGAAATCCTTTTGGAGATCAGTGAGTATACACACTACATCATGACAAATAGCAAACCTTCGGGTGAGATGTATGCGCCATCTCGCCGTCGCTTTAGCAAACGATATCGTAGCGGGGGGTCGAACCAGGAACTTCAGGCTGGCCTAACACTAAACCTGATTTATATGGTCTCTGTGAAGCTTCAGCTTTGCCCTGTTCTGGTATGTTGGAGATTTAACCCACGGGTCACAGGAATACAGCTAGCACTACAACCAGCACCAGCACCAGCGGCGAAATATGACCTTGGGTTACGGAGGAGCTGGCAGAAATTGTCTTCACTCACGCGCTTAACTTTGGAAACGTGTATCCGGTGGTTGAGGTATATGCTGCACGATATTTTATAAATACAGGTATTGTGAGTACCATGGTTTTCTTCAATGTTCTAAAATACTCGATGAATATTAACATTCGTAATTCACTAGTTTATTATGGTACTAAAACATTAATACACACTATGTATGCATGCATGTATATACATTTGTACCATTTCAAATGATCCATGCCTCTAATCATAGGGAAGGATAACAAAGGCCATAAAAAACTTGACAGTACTATATGAACACGACACGGGGGCCACACAATATTTGATTCACATACAAACACACTTCACAAAAACGCAATAAGTCGTACGCATGTTTTGTGGTTTTCATTTGACAAACTTCGTGTTTTTACAACACTCTGCTGACACATTCCATTGCCGGTGTGCGTTCAAATTGACCGCGCCCAATCCGGTGCCGACCGGTATAACAGCATGCATAATTTATTACCGACCGAGCAGCAGTGAACGAGAGTGCGACTGAGTGTGAATTAGATGTGTAACGTACCGCTGTGATTCTCGGCTGTACTCTGTGTTCTACGTCGGTGCGTATGGCAGTCAGTGCGTGTTAATTTGCGTTCCCTCCGAATCGTGATCTTCCATTTTTTTCTGCGTTAAAGTGTGTGTCGCTAGTTAAATTAGGGCTAGTGAATGAGCTTAAATTGAGGATAAATGAATTTTTCAGAATGCTAGTCACGTTCTGTTATAAGACACTTCGCTTTACGTGTGGAACGTCCCGAGAAATTTTTAGGTTAGGTGTCGAGAGAAAATAATAACTTGATGTGGTAGCGAATTTTAAACTGATGCACAGACTGGAATTAATGTAGGGTTTCTTTTATAATTTGCACATATTTGTACTGTTTTTGCTGGTGTAGAGATGTAGGTCTTTTTCTCTGTATTTTATTTATCCGACCATCTGTAGATTTTGGGATGTGTACTAAATAAATATAAAACAGATTATTACGGAATATGTCAGCGTTTTTAGTTGAAATGTTGTAAAATGTATGTTACATAAGTCAACTAGATAATAATAATACAATTGTACAAAGAACAACGATTCTAACAATTTCATCGTTCTTTTTACATTATAAATGGTCCGGTATATTGAGAACAAAAATATTGAAATCGTTTATTAAAGGTTGAAAACAAAATGTGTTTCTATCGATGCAAAGTTATTTTAACTTTTTTATCCCTAAGATTCGGGCGCTCAGACCAAGACACTGCATAATTCATGATAAAATCTTCAAGAATCGTTTTATTTAAGCAAATTGTCTTTCCGAATTTGTGCAGAACAGGGTCAGAATATTTGAATAATGTATACACTTTGACGATATTAAGGTGCCAAAATACCAGCTGACATTTCAGATACAGTTGCGGAATATTTCGTTGTTATCATAAATTAGCTTGCATTTAATATTTAACATATCCTTCATCTCCAGTTTCGAGTATTAATTTTCAATGTCACGTTCAATGTAGATATCATATAAATATTCTGTATTATTTATAGATTATTACAATTGGTCCGTAAATCAAATATTTTTTCAGATAATATTTGTCGAACGACAAACGACAATCTTGTTGACATTTTGATACTGACGGAACTTACTATCAGATTACGCTTTCCTGCCCGTGATAAATTGATCTGCCTACTAAAAAAGGCGTTTGTCAGCCATGTGTGTCATGTTGGTTGAGCAGGGCACATTCAGATATTCACCCCGATTCTGTAAACCAACCCTTATATGCTGTCATGTTCCCACACTGATCACATTTCATTTGTGTCTCATAACAGTCGTTGTTTCTTTGGACAAATCTACCACAGTAAATGAGTATAAATACTGAACATTAGATAT
>JAGJTL010000156.1:190965-210043 GCA_022063505.1 Calosoma granatense
GAATATGAAATTGAATATTCACGAAGCCAATAAAAATTCAGAACATCAAATGGAGAGATTAAATAAAATAATATACATAAATTGATACTGAACTTCATTAGTGATTAATGACTTCGTTGGAACATGTAATTACGTTTTATTTTCAAACGTAGTGATCGAGTTGTATCTATTAAATAAAATATGTACAAAAATTTGCTTCATATTAAAAATTCAATAAAGCATTTTATGTTACACATAACAATGTGTGTAAATATTTGATATTTGTACACATGTATATAGAAGTAATTTGAAAAGTTTTATATTTTCCTTTTAGATATTTGAACTAAACTTTACATAACATTTTAAGATGCACTGGTTGATTGTACTTTGTGTACACAAAGTATTGTGTCATGATCGAATAGAAACGCATTGAATTTATGTGCACTTTTACAACACGATAGAAATGTATTTCCAAATGTGAACATATCTTGTCTGACAATATGAAATATTTGTCAACGTTATGTAACAGCTGTATTGACCGAAGTTATAGATTTCAATATTTACCTAGTGGCAATACTGCCACCAACACATATGCAGAATGAAATTTCCAAATCTATTTTAGTTTATCAGTATTGAATTTATAAAATTTTTATTGAATATTTGCATAGATGAAGAGTTTGTTTGCAAAGTTAAAATTGAATGTCACTCTTTTTTGAAATAGAGAACACATTTTTCACATTACATATATATTTGCTTCCATTTTATTTATGAAACGTGTAATTTTGGTTTGAAAACAAAATGTACATGTACGAGTATATTCAGAGGAATTGTATAACATTTTGTGGTCATTTCCATTTGCAATTATATAAACGAACTTGATTCTATACTATCAACATTGGAATGTTGGTGTACCGCAGAATTTAATAAATTACACCGTTGTAATTCTAATAGTTTCGATTCAATTTACCCGAATTATTTACCAAACCAGTTAGTGATACAAATATTCAAGTTTTTCAATTGCAATTTACATCTGTATATTATTTGTTATGATCAACATAATAAATAACAGATATTTTAAAAAATTCACATACATACATTTTGTATAACATTTATTGGTAAAACAATTCTTTTTAAATTCTATTCGTTAATGAAAGAAACTCTCTTTACGGACGAAACCGGCCGATCATTGCTTTCGGCTAGATTCCGAACATGTGATTCGTTTCACATCACAAATAGCTGACGAAAACATACCGTGCCGCAAACGACATTCGCTTCTAGCGAATTGGGAGGAGCAGGCTGTTTGCTTTCTCTATCACGTTACAATAGAAGTGCAGTAGATGCTGTAGTAGTACGTGTACATACCGCTCCGGGCCCGGTGGCGCCACTGTATGTACTAATCGTCCACCAGCGCACTTGTATCACTCATACTACTTCTACTACGTAACACTTCAGTTCCATGGCCCACTTGAAACCCCGCTTACACGTTAATTGTATACGCTACCGGTACTGGTACCGATTCACGAGCATTCGATGACGACGGTAAACAAAACGGAAGAGAAAAATGGCTAAAGCTGACTGGAAACGGTATCGGTTAACCGATTCGTGCATTCACACAACAGTTAAATAGACTCTTGTCCTTTTTCTCGTTTAATTGTTTCGCAACAGAGCGAACTCTCTGTTTGGGAATTGTTCAAATCGTTTCGATTAAATATGGGGGACATTTCGTAAATACCATTCACGTATGTATTATACAGGTACATAAATGTATATACTGTCAGTTTAATCCTTATAATACGGGTAATAGAGACCTTTACGCCGAAGTAATTTCCATTGATACCGTTTTAGTAAATTACTTTTTTTACTTATCTGAACGTTTAGCCATTATATAATTCGAGTATACCAGTATCGGAAGCGTGTGTGGATTGTGTGACGTCATTATACTTCAACGAAATGGAAAGTATCTGGTGTTAGCGTGAAACACGGTCGTTATAGAAAACAAATGGTTATGAATATTTTACGACAACGGAATGTAAAAACGTCCACTCACTAGATATATAAACAGAGTTTATTTAACAGTAAAACACTCGTTGTTTAACGATACATAAGAACCTACTTTATGCATAAACAAATCAAGTGTTGATTTAGATTTATTACTAAAGTATTCTGTTATAATTTCACTTAAGTTTAACAGTGAACTCTTTATAGTAGATTTAAAATTATATTTTGATACAAACCACAAGTATATTCATCCATATCGAAATCTATTGTAATTCATTCACACAAAACTATGTCAAGCACTACTAGTTTGATCAATTGAACTTCCATCTATTGAATACATGATGCACACTGTTGAATTATTAAGTATTTCCAACGTACAGACAATGAATTTACTCCAGAACATTCTTGAACAAAAAACGCTAGGAAAAACCGGTCTAAACAGTTTCGAAATAATCCCAGGCGATTTGAAATCCCGGAAGGAGTCATGAACGTAATTCGTCGAAAGAAAAACGCGAGCTTATTTTTCGACTGTCGGATGTTGCGTTGGAATTCTTAGCTTTAGAATTTAAACTCGCTGGAACTAGAAACATTCTGTGTGGATTCTGTTTTGTGAAAATAATATATTTTACTGTTACAACTTATATTAGTGAATATACGTATACAAATATAAAAAATATATATATAATTATAGTTTTACGACAAAAGGAAGATCTTGTGGTCTATGGATCGTCAACCAAAGCTGGTTGGATAACCAACTATCGATTGAATTTAACGCAGCATGCCACCAGATATTGGTGGGGGTAAAGTTTATAAAGAAAACTGCGTTCCACATTGAAGATGTACGGAATGTTATCCTGCAGACTATTCCTCGTTAGTAGTAGTGGGTTATGTCTAGTTCCAGGGACCTCCAACAGAGCAACAGCTGGAATACTGCACATCCACAAGCGTACAAGTATGCCGAGTCGCGTTCCATGGCAAGAATATGTGACGCGGGTTATTATATGATTATAAACTTCTGCACCGAAACATGTACAGTATACCTCCCATTGATAGACAGATTATAGTTTTATTTTAAACGAAAAATGTACCACAATTATGGATAAACTTATTTGAAATGTTTTATACAAGCCAGAACAGGAATCTCGAAAATAATTACACCTTTCATAAACAAGAGAAATACATATTTTGCGTGTTTCTATTCCAACAAAAACCAATCGCAAGTTTTCTTGTGCTTGAAATTCACAGTGAATTCTACTGCAAGAAATTTCAAAAACAAGAACACTAACCTATATAATAACCGCTGCACCGGAAAGTTTAGAACAAAAAATAAACTAACAAACGTAACTCCAGATAATATTACAAGAAATGTGAACTTCATGTGGATGTCTGTTCAAAACTAGCACAGGCACGAGAGTGTACATGTGAATTTTTCCTACAACATACATATATGCATATTATATATGCAAATAAAATGAGTAAAACTTGGAATGACGGTAAAGCTGCGCATGCGCACAAAAATGCACAGAAGTAAAACGAACGAAACACAATACCGTCGGTTGGTTGTTTTTTTGTTGCGATGTTGTGACAGGAATTTTGTAGAACATAAACACGGTAATAAACATTTCAGTGTTCTGTTCAGAGTTTATTGCGCAAAATATATTCGAAATAAACAATGCGAATTATATTTGTACTTATGAACTGGGAAATGAGAAATCACATCGGGACGTTGTAAAAGTTTCACACATATGTCAGGTGTGTGTTGTACAGATTTACAGTAAAACATAGAAATATTATTATACGTTAACTAACTAGCATATTAACAGGATGAAACAGTAACAAGATCATTATGAGCAATGGTAAAATGTACCAAATCTACTAAACTTTGAAACAGAATCAGTGGTTTGACACATTTTACTAATTGGCATTACGAATGTACAGCCGTCCTGCGAACATGGGAGGTTACAGGCACACACAACTATATATGTACATAGGCAAACACACGTACGTATAGAGTCACACTAGGGTCATTGTTCAAAGGTACGCTATTGTTTATGCTGTGTAATTGTACATGTATGTATTAGTACAGTATAATTACGAGGTCAAACTGAATCGATTCACATTTAACAGTTGATCTAAATGATTAAGCAAAGAACTAAATATAACCATATACTTATGATGAACGCAATGATACTCTTGGTTGAAATGTAATATAAAACACTCAAGCTTTCAAACATAGAGAATATACTATAAGCAACCAGAAATACACTGCTGTATTGCAGAATGCATACACAAAAAAGCTTCAGAATTAATTATGAATTGTAACGCTGCAATCTGAAATTATAGTATGTAATGTGGGTTGCATATTATCAAAAATTTTCAATCACGATTATATATTCCTGTTAGAGAATTAATAGAATCACTAAATATGTAGGCATATGTTAATTATAAATAAATAGATGTTAATACAATGGAATATAGGAATACATTTACATCTACATGGATTTGTGTAGTGTTTTATATAGATGATATGCTGTATGTGTGAATAGTTTCACTGGATATTATATCTGTATATGTGCGCGTGCTAGTTGCCGTGCGTGACGTATAATAATTCACGTGAGTGCGTGCTTTGATGAATATTATTGCTTAATAAATTTGTTATTGTACAGGAATGTATTATACATATCTAGTGTTCCGTAATTTTTGAATAATACGTTCAATGTGTGTTTTTATATGTTTTTTTTCTGATTTTAGTTTATCTGAAACGTGTCAGTTTTCAAAAATGAAATTGTTCAATGGTTTACCGATAATAAAACTGTGCCAATAAAAAGAGAGAAATAAAAGTGTGGAGTTATAATGTTTCAAAAATATAAAATACTTTTTAGTTTAGCACACAAAATTGTTTTAGTAAAATTTTATACATTTATAACATGATATATAGTATGAATTTAAACTAATGTATTTGTCACGACCTTTTCGATTAAAAGCGTAGCAGTATACACTGTACACCCTTATCGAGAAGGTCATGGTATTTGTAATTCTAGATCTACAATTCCACATAAAAAATATACAATATAAACCAATCCTATTCTTAAGGAAAATATTTCATTGAAAGTTTATTCTGTAACCCATCTACAAAAACAGAAAAATAACCTGGGGCGTATTCGTATTTGAAAACCAAATACTAAATTTCGTTTTATCTCATTCCCTACCTATTCTTTCCAAAAAGGGCACACGACATTCAGAAACATGGAAATATTTCAATTCGCACCCTTTATATTCTACGCGCGTAAATGGAATTTTTTATAAAAGATACAAATATCGAGACGACATAGAGTTGCCCGTAAAATAACATTGCAACACAAACAAAATAGAACATTTAAAAATGACCGTCGCAAAAGGCTATAGAATTTCATTATTTCCGATACGAATAGCAGTCAACTGATAGTGTACTGTTTGAATTACATATGAACTGAGTTTGTTGATACGAGAGACTTTAATTAGTTCAAAGGGAGTATTTTTCTGTGACTGTTTTTTTTTCTGCAATATGTGTTTATTTTTCACTGGAGATGAAAGTCAGTTTGTATTCTGCTTTTGAAACGTTGAGTTCTGTCATCGTTTAGAGTCAATGTAGTGTACATATTTCTATATCATAATTGTTTGATATTGTGATATAGCAAATGTTTTTACTATAGCTTTTACTATACTTTATATTGCACTTTTTATATTTCTAGTTGCTCTAATTGAAAAACTACTTCATTACACTGTATTTGCAGTTAACTGAAGCTCAAGATAATGAAACATATCTACCTACGTTTCTTTGTAATTATATTTTATAGAAAATTACAACGGATATACAGTAGATGCTCGATAACGTGAAAAAAATAAAACAGAGTGTTCACCCTAACGGTTTGTTCACGTTAACAAGAGGCTAATTTGATGTTTAAAACAATATGATTCTATTGCACAAGAAATATGTTACACATGTAAATACTTGTTTATTATGAACAGATTTTTTTCTCAGTTCATTTAGTAATTGAATGTAGTTACAATCAACTTACTTTCATCTGATTATGATATGTGTTCACGTTATCGAATATCGGTTTGTTCACGTTATACGGCCGTCAATGTTATAAAAATGGTTGTTTACGTTATACGACCATCAATGTAATGAAAATGGTTGTTCACGTTAACCTGAATTGCTGTTACCCGGTGTTCACGGTATCGAACGTCTACTGTAATTATTATTATAAATTAAAAGAATCCGGTAATGTTAAAGAGCATCTGCAGCCTGTAAAGACCACGGTTGAAATTAACCGTATTCTCTTTTAGAAAAACATCTCTGTTATTTTTCATTTCTGCTGCACCATTCGTTTCATTAATTTCATTAGAAATATGTCCCAGTGCCCGTTCCGTGCTTACAGAATCTACATGCTACATCTTCCTCTTTTTCTTCTTCTTCCCATTTTATTCTGATGTTTCTCCACTTGATGTCTTCCATTCAGGGTATGTTTCTCATGTCAAATTAAATCTCTTTAGCCCACGTTGAGGAAAGATAAACAAATGTCTAAATAAAAAATTGTTCACCTGTTTTTCTTCTGTTTATGAGAAAGATTATGCGCACAAGCGTTTTCTCTTCTGATTGGTCGACGGTTAAGCGCGTTGCTATTTATCAATGTTTCAATGATTCATTTATGTCTATTCTCCACCTAAACTAAGCCCCATTCTCCTCGTATTCTTTATTCAAGAGTTTCCACCTACCTACAGTGTAGTTACTTTCGGTCCCTTTGTCTTGATTATCATTCGTTACTGCCTACGTGCTATTCTCTGTAAAGCTCGTCTGTTCGTTCGACAGCACGAGAAATTATCAGCTGTTGTGATATCTACTTGGAAATAACGTGCTTTATGTAACCTGTTTTTGAATTTGATACTTACTGTTTCGTGTCTTTAGGTCATTACATAATAAACATAAGTTTGCATGAGGTTTTTTTTTCATCTAGTACAATATTGTAAAAAAATAAAACAAGTAGATTAAAATGTTGGTAAATATTGTATTTTAAGTTGAAGAAATTGTCAATAAAACATTTATACGTTTTGTACAGTGTTTATACGTTTTTTTTCACGTATTTTATAATGAAACCAAGCATATAATAATATCAGCAACTTTTATAAGGCGTTGCTTATATTATTCAGAACATACACACATTTAATAATGTCTAAAAAGTCAAACAATTAAGTAAAATGAACAAATTAATAAATTATATAGTAATAACATTACAATTGTAGCTAATTCATATCTTGTTTCAGGTGAGTTCCCTGAAATTCTACAAACTAGTAAGTAATGCACTTGTTAATAATTAACATACATTCATTACTTCTACTACTAGTGATCAAATTAAATTATCTGTAAACAAGTAGAGAATATTAATTGTTTTTATATTTGAATAATGCTACAGTGTAATCCATATACCTTGTATTTCTCAGACAAGAAAGCCTTTGCTAAATAAAGCCGACAGATTATATTTTTATGAATAATGGACGAAAACAGAATATTTAAGCTAATCTAGTTAATTTAAAATTTTTTTTGTTTTTAACGAGTTTGTTAATCCCTTTTCCAGCATGAAGAGCAGACAACGATAAATGAATATCTTACCGAGAAACAAAAAATATGGAAGAATTATATTTCATTATACATAAATATTGTGAAAATAATACAATAATTTTTCATATCTCAATATAATGAATTCTGTGAAGCATAGAATTGATGTACGCTTTTTCACAATTCAGATTGTTTGTAATTTTGCGGACATGTTTGTATATTAGTTCTATGAACATTCATTACTGGTCGCAACTGACAACTAAACAAAAATGATCTCCCTGCCTGGTTTTTCAATTTTGAACGTTATTACATTTTTGTCTATTTTGCACTCACGGATAATACTTTCATTAAAACTCATTTATTGCCCATCCAGTTGACACATGATGGATGATACAGTAGAGTAGACTGTAATTTTACTAATTGTCACTTTTAACTGATCTGTCATTAGTAACTTTAATGAAAGTTTTACTAAACAAATATTACATTCGTATATACGTATATTTTCATTTATGTAAACATTATTTACACTGAAGCAGAATATACGAATATATGCTACTGTCTTGTTAAACTTATAACTTGTACACTATGTCAAACAGTAACTTAGATCAAAAGTAAAACTATGTTGGCCAGCCATGCACTGCACACGTACCGTAAGTTACACGTCCGAAGACACTAGCTCCAGCGTCGCCAACTATATAACAAAGCAAGTTCTAGTGAAAAATGAAATATTCCCAACTCATAAATCAAGCGAACTTTTCAGCATCACAGATATTTTCCATTTTGCGCTTGGAACCTGGCTGCTGTAATACCACCATCATCTACTGTGTAGTCCTTAAGTGTCACACTGACACATGAATTCATTCAGCCATCCCCTTCACCCTTCAACTATTCATTGGCGAATGAATTCAGCCAGGACCGGGCTTAGTGAAGTTTTGCAAAAGTGCAGTTTCATCGGAAAACTTTTCCAGCCGACATAAGCTATTTGAGTTGACGTGAAATATGAGTATGAAAAATTAGCTTAATGAATTTCTTTAGACTGTTTTATGGGTGAAGAAGAGGCATTTAGATCGTAATATTTTTGCTAAATATGTGATTTTAATATGGTTGATGAAGATAAGGTATTCCATTCATAAATTAATGAGAAAAGATAACGGTAATATATCAGTAGATAAATGAAACAAGTTTCATACTGGATGACGGTAACGAAAAATCTTCATACTTATTTAGCAACTTTATACATGCACTCCAAGTACAGTTCTCAGTAGGAAAGGTAACTGTAATGAAATTGTGTTGCATATAATTTATCAGTAGAGTAATATTTTGATTACTAGTTATACTATAATCATAGCCAAACTAATTAATTTTTACATCTATGTAAATACCCCATATAAATGTTCAATTAAATCCGTATCTATTCCAAATTTTAATATGCAACTATATAATCATGCTAATTAAATCAAATTTTTTATTATCATACTATTAATCATCGTGTACTTAATTAAAACAATATTCATTTCAGTTGTAATAGGATTACATTGCATTTAATTATTCATGAAAAAGCGAACGTATTAGTGTGATTAAATATGATCCAGTTAAATTAATTAATATTTTAAAGCAGAATTTTGATCGTGAATCGAATGGAATTGATTGTAAATAATAATCTGATGAATATGTGTAATTATTATTGTATTGTAACTAATACAAGTGTAGTGTAAAGTTGTACGTATATATCTCGTAAGGCCATAAATCTGTCAGCCGAACGAACAATGTGTAAGCACAATGATATATAGTACCGTTATAATTACAGTAGTATCATTGTTATTACTAGCAGGGAAAAAGTGTCATGTATCTACTACAGATTTTACATTTTAATAAACTACACACCAAACAAACGAATCATAGCTTTTCCATTAATATAGTATTTATATAGTAAACATTGATTTCCCCTTTAAAATGAATATGTAATTTATGTGCTCGTAATCTATATGTATATGGTAATTGTAGAATGTTTGGTATGTAGGGTTACATTGCATTGTGAATTATGTGTGTTGAACCTTATTCACAAAATGAACAATTACATTCCGAATTTATAGTGCAATAGTTAAATGATACAACAAAGGCATTTCTATAATGTATTGATTAATAATTTACCATAGGATTGTAATAGAACTATTTGTTTATGCATAGATTGATGTGCGTGTGTGTGTGTATTCTATACAAACATGTATAAACTAGATTACTAACTGGAAATTACATACACGCATGGCACAGCAATATTCCTTTTACCGTACTTGTCATTCCAAACATCTTTTTCCATTTAACATTCAATGTTCCCTGGAGGGATTTCTACCTTGAGTTTTTTTCGGGTCTAATTCTATCAGGTTACGTCACTGGAGTGAAAAAGTGTTACACAGTCCAAAAACTGACCCTTCTCAAACCTCTTTCATCTGGTTTTCTACCGTCAGAAGTTGGCCAATTAAAAATACTACTGGCTCCGCTCGCTACGTGCACACAGTTTGCTCAGTAAGCACCCTTCAACATTGATATTCTGACACGAAAGTCGCTCATCATTATAGGACGAACTGCGACTAATAGAAGACCAGGCATCCATGAATAAGTGATGAACAAATGGTATCTCGACAGTGAAAATGTTTTTACCAACAACAGAAATCCACCACACTCCATTGACACTGACGTTTGAAAAATTATTCTACCTGTAATCGAAACAGAAAAAGATCAGTACTATATATTCATATTTAAGTAAATGATTGAGTACATTTTCCTTAGAATCAGCTTGCACATTTTCTAGTTCCAATACAATATAGAAAGCATATCTATAATCAATTCCTTCAAGAAGCATACATATGTCTAAGCCGATTTCGTACATTTTCTATACTTTTCCCCACTGATACTTAACCATCTCAATCACGATCTACGAATATCTCCCAAGACATCGATACCTTCCAAATCTCTTCCAATGGAACATGGATAGACTGCAGCGCTCGCAGCGTTAACGATGTGAACTAAAACCGTTGACACTGCAGTCCGATCTGCACGTACACGGAACATCTAACCTGAGCATTGCTCGTTGGTTTTTTGGTTAGATATCGATCGTACAATACACACACACATACACAGACACAACCACGCACATACTCAGACATACAGGAACAGTATGGCATATTGCCAGCAACATAATCATTTCTACTCTACGCTCTTCTTCACAGTACGGAAGTAACAAATTACGTTTAGTTTCGTCGTTATACGCTCTAATATATCGAATCGACAAGACTGTGATACGGATCCAGTCAGCCTGAAGTTATGCGCAAAAATACACTATGCGAGAATTCGATTATATGTTGGATATGTGTAAATATATATTCTCCATGCATACTTGTAGGTTCACGTGCGATAAGATTTATAAAAATGTAAGATAACTGAAGAAGCATAATTTTAACTAATTTGTATATTTTTTGCAGTAATCTTTTTCACTGCATCGCGTATAATTTAATACGAAAGTTTTAACGGACAATTAATTGAGAATATTAAAATTTTATGAACTATGTAGATCAAATGAAATTCTAATGTCAAATAATCTACAAGAATGTAAAGAATGCTCTTTCAATTAGCAGGAAACCTATACGTCTATGTCGTAATATCAAGATGTAAAATTTAATATTTGTTTACCTAAAAGTATTATGTAAATATTAGATCTGGATTTGTTTGTCATAATATTAATTTCACTGCGGCAACTCAATATTCCTAGTAGAATGGTGGAATTTGGAATACAATCAGAGTCGGACTAAGGTTCGGGAGTGGGAAAATTCTAGTCAGGGCGAAGAGAGACCTTACCTGATGATAGAATTTCAAAAATTAAATTATACAAGTATTGCTGTTACTGCGGCTCTTTAGCATTCTTAAATAATAGCACTCTGAGCAAGAGCTCTACTAGAACGTACCTAAATCCAACACTGTATACAATATTAATACATAATGGTTTTAGCGAAATTCATGTTTACATTTAACTTCGTATAACTTTTATGTTTGGCTTTCAACAAAAGCACTTTATAGTAACGAAGTTTATTCTCGATCAATAAATATCTTTAAACTAAAAACAGGAGTTACCTGTAAAGATATACAAAACTGGGTTAGATGTTAATATACTACATATGCTTCAAGCATAAAATAAAAAAATTTTTATCAATTAACACAAGATAATGTTATAAGAGTTGAAAACGTCAGCAATTAACTTCTTTTGCAGAAAGTTATACGCTCACATTAAAGTACAGAAACAAATTAAAAACCTTCTTAATAAAAACTACACATTTTAAAAGTCTGAAGAGATAATGCCTTAAAGCCATTTGCCAAGTAATGTTGTATATAAACTTTAAACCAAGTTTGACTAAATTAAAACCAGTTCTAATTACCCGTTTTCACCCCCAACATTCCACGCATTCTTCTCTTTATTCCACAAAATCAGTTAATATTGATTTTACAAAACCTCGGAGATATCAGTGGCCGAAACATATTTAAAATAGACTTCACATTTCAACAGTAACATTACTGAACAACAGATATAAGCACAATGTTATTCTGCTACACATAATTCTCCGCAGCTATTTCACACATTTACCTAACCAACACTAACCAACTAAAATATTGAACTGAGCGCGCCAAAATAATGGTAACGAGAGGAGGGAGAGTATAACGGAAGTGGCCGTAACAGTCGGCCGGAAACACCGATAACACGACCATTCGCGATAAGCTACGCTTAACCTCCGAAATTGACAAAGGAACTGATGAAAAAGCTAGGTTATGTAACAGTACGATGTTGCGAGCGGTGGTGTGTGTATGCGTACGTTTGGAAACGTTGACAAAATGCACAAAATTGTATTCGGAAAGTGACGAAATTGACGTACGCTTTCAAAATGAAAGGCAGAGAAAAGCATAGCCTTCTTTGAAAATGATTACTTTTTTACTAACTGTGACAGCCAGATTGTTATATGTGCTTAAAAGCAACTCTGTTGGAATGGATTTTTGAAAGTTTCACATTTTTTTCGGAAAAGAGTAAAATTTAATTGCCATGTCGGGTGTAATGTTTAAAAAATTCTCTTTATTTTCTTGATTATAAAAGAAAGGTAACACGTATAAAAAATCCTTTTTCAATTAAAGCTATATACATACGTACATACATATCCGTAATAGTAGGAAATTAGATTTTTATTATTATTTTTTTGTTAGATGTTTGATTAAATATTTGTCTGGTACATTCTTTATTGGATTATTCTGTTTTACAGTGGCCAGATATTTATTATATACATTATATGGTTTTTGATTTTCAGTAATATATAATTTTCATAACCTTACATTGAGAAAACCTTTTCATACTGAATGTTTAACTGTCATGAAAATTTAATTTTCCCATTCTGTGTGCTCGCTTTGTGTAGCGTTGAGTAAAATTAATTACTACCAAAGACTATTTCAAGCAAATTTTAATTTAAACTATAAAAAATGCGCTGAAAATACCAAAATAATTACTAAAAGTATTGTGATAAACTGCGCTGTCATATCAATTTGCATAATGCCCATGATTCTTTACAAGTACAACAACAAAGTCCAACGAAAATAAAAACAAATTTGATCTAAATTCTTTTATCTTCGTCCCAACGCAAAAGACCATAATTACTTCCGTTGCAAGTCCACGACACAAAGGCAAAATAAAGCAATAAAAAACAAATATAACAAGGTGCTAAAGTCTGTTGTACATGATACAAATTACCATCAACGATTATGCGGACATTCATCAATCTAAATTCATTTCATTATTGTGTTATACGAGTCTAAATTTTTTTTATTGTGTTTTTGTGAAAATTACATTTTATTGTATCCTGTTGTCATTAATTTTAATTACACACTTTTAGTTTGTTCATGTATTAGGTTTTCTGAAGGTGAGGATTAAAAACTCGTAGAGTAGATAATATGGAAATAAATATCATTGACTACGTTGTAAGTTACAGTAAATATTTGTCTTAAGTCTTACATGAACAAATCGATAGATTCACAAGCACAGGAATATTCTTTTGAAGGGTGAATGCTTTTTCATTCTAAAAGGTTCACTAAATTTCCTTTGGCATATTTGTAGAAAATTTATTTGACTACGTAAGTTTTATCATTGTCTTCCTAGCAAATTTCTCCACATATTTTATTCCTATAAAATATATTTACCTTTTTATTCTTATCATAAACTTGTATGTGTAACTTATAAATATTTTATGAGAAATACTCAATACAGCTGCTCATATTTTGTAGTATAAATATTAACCTTCTTATCGTAATACTATTTATTACTAAAACAATACTCAATTATTCTAGAAAGTTTTAAAGGAAAAAAAATAATGCCCGTCACATTTTGCGGCACGAGCGCGAATTTTGCAATTACGGGAGGAGATGGTGTCGGTGTCGTTCCGGAAGCCAGCGTGTGCACTGGACCAGGTGTAATCCGACATTCAGATTTATGCATCAATCTCCGTATATTCGCGAGATGAATAACGAAACGAGGGGAAATGGAAGAAAAAGAGGATCCGTCATGAAAAGAGGTGATTTTAAAAAGTCCAAAGTGATTTCAAGTTTAGATGGGATATTTCAGAGGCGTGCGCTCGCATCCGTTCGCCTTGCGCGAGGTACGCCAATGCCTTGATTAGTTCGGAACTTCTGGCCGATGCAGTTTTGATTAAACTGAGATGGAACGATTCTTTTCTGCACGTTTCTTCCACACGTAAATCTAACGAACGAGACCAGTCAAAACGTTCAGATTACTTATTTTTCGTTTTTCGTATGCTAAATATGGAAACTATCGATTCGACACGAACAGGTGTGGAAATTAGGGTGAAAAATTTTACGACTTCGTTGGAAAATGTTAAAGTTTAATTTAATCCATTTTTAGAGAAATGAATGGAAGGGTTTCAGGTGTTCCTGCATAGACATTACAACTCTCTACATATCATACTTATTATTAATGTGAACCATATCTGAAGTATGATTTATAATTCTTTTCACTACAAAATACTTATTCTCAAGACTTTTTTTTCTCTATTTCGTTGCATTGATTGATACAATGAAGAGGAATGAATGTGAAAATTGAAAGAGATAATTTATGGGTGGAAAAAAGTAGTAATTATAAGAAATTAAAGATTGAGATATTGAATCTCTTTTCTTAAAACCAAGGCATTCAATTTGGCAAGATTTTTTTCTGAAGAATAAATAATTTGTACATCAGTAGATGCTGTGGAATCGGCTAAAAATTCGTAGTTTTCAATGGGCGTAATTAAAAAACTAGTGCAAAATGTAATTTCAAAAACACGACATTACAAAGTGCAAAAAAGCAGAACCCACAATGAACCGTAATTAAAATGAAAGTTAAAACAACTGCAGAAAGTGAAACTGTATAATCTAGTCGCACTTTCTTTTTATTCGAAGTGACAGTTTGCAAGTCGCTACAAGTACTCAATTATGAAATTTGCATATCTAATTTAAATATAATGATCGTAGCGGTGAGATTTTGTTCTTTTGTTTTGCTGGTTCTTTTTTTAAAGTAATCGTAAAACTGTCAAGAAGAACTGTACTCATGAAATTCATTGTCAGGCTTCAAAATGACCTTTTTTAAAATGTGAATATTACCTTATTTGTTGTCTATGATACAATGACGTATTTTATTTCAATACTAGACGTGTATTTATAACTGTTATTAGATGAAGTTTCCAGAATATTGACATACATGCTGTAGATATTGAAATATAGGAGATTAATTTATAAAAATTAATCCTTGGTAATCCCTCAAAATATTCTGAATTAAATAGAAAAAACATTTATTCTTTATTATCTTTCTGGAATTCTCCGTTACTCTGCTCTCGTCCATTACACGAAATCCTGCTGTAAATCACAGATGAGAACCACAAAAGGCAGACATTTCAGCAGAAGAAAAGTCAATATCCATGGCTCACGATTCGTAATCCAAGCAGTGTGACATTTAAAATCAATAATCCTGGTGATCCAATGTCAAGAATCTTGAAAACATCGGCCGTCTCGCCTTCAGACCTTCTTCCATCATCAATTGAACCATATCAGCCGTCCAACAGAATTAATTAATTTCAATCCTGGAACCCTTATTGAAACGACACAAGATGTGCTGCGTGGCATTCACGCGTATACGCATCACGATTCTGCTCTCATCCTTGATCGAATTTAATATTGTATACCCCATCCGTAGTGCATTAATTCACATTAAAATGTTTTCCAACTTGTGCCAGTTCCAAAGCTCACTTTATTCATTTCAGTTTTCATTAATTATGGCGCAGCATGACGATGGAAACTTTCCGAAAGGATTGAGGTTATTAAATATTAAAGTCTTCGGAAAAATTCGTCCAAGGTCAGTAACGTTATTGAATATAACGAAGAAGATAGTTTCCTTGGTTATGAAAAGAAAACAAGGATTCTAATATATTTTTAAACTTTTAATAAGTCCCAACATTCAGGTATATTCTAAATATCTGAAATTACTGCTACATTCACTTGCAGTTCAGCTCATATGGACAATCGCCGACAAATTACGTTTTCAAGTCCTGCTGGCCTGCCGAAACACCCTACGCATTCATAACCTGCGCCATAATTCCATGGCCACCTGTCGGACAGATATCAGAATATCACAAACGTGCCCTTAATTAGACTTTGCAGAGCTATCAGACACGGATGCGGACACGGTGGGGACAGTAGAGGGGGTGGAGGGGGACGAGATGCAGTACGTACCTTTCATTACGCGCCTTGATAGCTTGTTAATTTATGACATTTAGACATGGTCACCTTGGCTCACCGCACTTGTCAACGCCATCTTTGTCATGCACACCCACTCGACCGACAAATGGCTGCCAGGCCAACAGAGGCGCTACTGTCGACCACTGCCGGTCGCCATTTTGGTTTATGTGGTCATGAATAGTTGGCCGGGTGGATTCATTAATTAGTTATGTCACAGGATAATGATGAATATCTTAATTAGCTGACAGACGAGTTTTACGTATGTATTCACCAGCCAACCAACACAGTTGGCCGTTTCATCAACAAACTTGCGTCTAATTATGAATAGCAAATGCAATTTTTTATTGATTCGGGTTAGTTTTAAAATATTGCATAAGATTAATAAATAATCAGTGAATATTTTACCAAATATTCTATATTTTTTCATTGATATCTTGTGTCTTCCGTAATAACTTCAATGATAATTGAACTGATGGGAGTTATAGTATTGTAATGATACATTTTCTATATTATTTGAAACTATTTAACATGTAAAAATCATTTTAGCTATATAATTGCCTGAATTAATTAATTCAGCGTCACAATACCGTTGCAAATCATAACTAATACATCAGCAATATTTATCGCTAGTACCTAATTAATACTGTCGATATGTAATCAGTATGTGTGTATTCGAATTAGACGCGCTCGTACCATATTAATTAATGAAAATTGTCACGCCACGTTTCTGTAGTTTGTAATCCATCAAATAAACATGTTTGACAGGGAGCGCTATGCAACTTGTAGCGGTTAAATCACTGGTGGCCATGACCAGCTCTGATTTCATTTAATATGGCGGCCAGGAGAACAGCTGATTGCACATTTCACAGAATACATACGGGTGGCGACATCTGCTACTGGACCAGTGTGTTGTGTGTTCCAATACTGTAAATTAATAAGCTATCGTTGCTAATGAAAGTGCCTCCTCACCCTTGGAACAGGGCACAGAGTGAAATGTTGACTATGAATTGCATAATTAATGGACTAATTGTTGCGTTTCACATAAAGGGCCAGTGGTTACTTGATTACAGGTTATGTTTGTATATACATATATTTTCCAAGTTCAATGTACCTTCATATGTAGAATATTCCTAGATTTAATTTTTGAAAATCCTTAAAATAAAAATTCACCGGAATTAACAACTTAGCCAACAAAATTAGGAATTCAAATTAAAAATTCAGTTCATTAAAATTTAAGCAGTGTATTGTAAATTTGCAGAAGCTATGAAAAATCAGATATTTTCATTTGACACAAAAGAATTAGAGATTATAAAATCCTATTGAAAATAAAATTTTCAAAGTAATAATTAAAATCTACTCTTTGTTTATTCTCTTTCCGATTCTCAATATTCTGCAATTCGATGTATTTCAAATATCCAGCACTTGCTTGGAAGACAAAGGAATGTTTTATTGTTTTAAAATGTTTTATTCAGTATTCTATTGATGAATATGAATTAGGGACTTCGGGAAAAATACTTTCATCATTCAATACAGATTGTTTTATACGTATTCCATTTGTAAGGAAAGAACGATTTAGACATTTCTACGTTTCTGTATTATTCATATACTGCAGGTACTCAGACATCAATATATCTTTATAGTCATAATTTTACTTTTAATGTTATGTTTCCATTTGAATAACTATTGTATCGTAAACAATCGTATAAATCAAGTCATTTCACAAAAAAATGAAACAGTATTTCTCCTAGCATAAAAAGGGTTGACATATTAAGCCGGGAAAAATCATAGTTTATTAGAAATGAATAAACTGTTTCCAAAAATATCAACTATCCTAGTTATATTAACCTAAAAAGTGTCATAGTGTCATTCTTTTCTTATTTAGATAAAGTTCAGAGCAAATAAAAGGAAACACATGAAACAGAAGAAAAGTAAAATCGAAAATGGGCAAGTTTCCACTTGTAAAAGTTAGCAAGTATCGTCGTATTGATTCTGATAAAGATACTTCCTCCATGTTCTATGGTTCTTTATCGAGAGATATTACTTTTTCATATATTTTTCTTATTCTTCTCTTGTATTTTTCTTAGATCCTCCATTTCCGGCAAAGTGTCGCTTTAAAAATATTGATGATATAACTTTAAACTTTAATAACTTTCCAAGATGTTCTTATGAAAAGTTTGTCCTGTTTTTTTCCATTATATATCATTGAGAGAGGTGTAACAAATGGCAACCTAAGATTCTTGTTTTCTGTGAATATGTAACAGAGTTCTTGCACTTTGGATACATGGGCGGCCACAGAAATTTGTCCAGGGAGGCGGGCAAGATCCTAAAAGTTATTTATAATAAAATAAAATCAAAAATATTTTTTTATTTACGCATGGTCAACTGATGCAGGCATACTCCCAACAAAAAAATCTCGTTTGTTGAAAATTTAGAATAGCTATAATTTTATATGTTCATCTTGACAAGGTGCATTGACATTTCAGTTTCGACTTTGATTAAATATTATTAACACAGGTTCACAAGCTTATACATTTACAAAACAGTAGTACAGATATATGTATCATATTTTATCTCTATGCTGTACAGTTCGTACAAAGGTAATAAGGGTAAAATTATGATATTTACCTTGCGGTATATTATTTATTATATACAATATTCGCTATATACGGGAAGGACAATTGCATTCTCTTGCCCTTC
>JAGJTL010000156.1:210097-243377 GCA_022063505.1 Calosoma granatense
ATTTTACCTACTTCACTGTCAGATATCAATTGAGTTCTATATAATCTTCAATAAAGAAATTTAAAGGTCTGAATGTCTAACGTTTGTCCTGAAAACCATCACGAAACTGATGTTAAATTATTAATCTAGTCTTCAAAAAAAACAAACTACAATTTCAATCACAAGTAAGCAATACTCAGAACACAGGATTACGTAACGATTATAAATCAAATTTACTTCCCTGACAGATTTATCCTCTGACCACAGAACCATAAACACTATTCAAATTACTGCAAATTGATTTATGAATATTAACTGGTACCACCACGCGGCACAGGTATTACACCATCTATGTTGCTTTATGTATGAATCATAACTATCCAGTACCGAACTTGTTGCATGCAATGCTTCCATAGATTTTCATCTAGGAAATTTGTATGTTTCTTAACAGTATTAAGGTAGAAATATTTGTTGTGTAGTTCTATTATTCACAGTTGTAAGTCTTGCTCTGTAAATTAGTGTACACAAGTTAGAATCAATAACCTCACTGTTTTTGTGTTTCACATACTTGTACACACGTGTTCGTTTACCTTTTATTAAAGGTAAATGTGTTAAGTCTAATTATGTGGGACGAAAGCATTATCTGTGATGTTGTGACCGCCTGCACACACCCACACATATTTGTTAATTAACTAGTGTAATTGTATTAGAACTATAAGATACTCTTATAATTAGCTTGCTTCGAGATTACTCGCTCAGTAGCTATATATATGCGGCGGAATGCCGATGTTAGTTTTGCTTTGAGAGCAACATATAAACTTTTAATGGATACCTACTATGGTGATGATGTAGTTTGCTTCTTTAACTAACGACTAGTTTATACTCTAGTTTATTGAAATTACTATTTTACCACAACGAATACAGTACCCAACAAAAGACCATTGCATGAAAATAAATATTTTAGTGTACCTTTCAAGAAAAATAGACAACAAAAAGTAATCCACAGTGAACTGAATTCACATTTCAATATCCGCAATATTTAAGTTCCAAAGTCCATACTTCATAGTTTTACATTCGGCTGTTCCCAACAACTCACTCCTCGCCTACAACTTCTACTTCTTTCTCAACATGTGTGTGTGTGTGTGTGTGTGTGTGCAGACTTACAGAGTAGCTGAACTTATGACCTGTGCTAGTGGCGAACCTAACGGTCTCTGTTGCCAACTTTCCAAACTTGAAACTTTTCCCGGACGTCGGGAGATATTTTCAGGATGTGTATATGTTTCTTTGATATAGTCGCTCGTTACTCGCTCTGGTGTTTGCTTCCGAAACTTTTACTCCCGAATTGAACTGAAACGATGATAAATGCATACAGTTAATGATGGTAACGCGAGTTTCACCGAATTCTGCGGTCCAGCATGTTAACAGAATTACTTGAACATTTGCTCATGCAACTGTGTTAACTAGTACATTTCAGTGTTTTCTTATTAATTCTAGTTATCTCTGTCTATCTATTTATAAATGGACTTATAATATTCACAAGTAAATCAGTCTGCGTAACATACAAAGCTACACGTGTTCATTTTTATTTAACATCATAGTAATTTACTCGCAGTTATATTACCAGCACCTGTATAAGTTAATATTCATATACGCTTACAAAAACACCAAACTTCTTTTATACAAGATTAAACTAAATATTACTCCCTTGTCATTCTGTAAAAACAAATACAAATAATTTTGACAAATGATATCACAGTATGGTCGTACTTGGTAATTAGCAATGTTTTTGCCATTTTGCAACAACTTTGTTAGTCGAATGTATGTTTTCAGAACAAATATTAACAGCAAACAAAAACTAGCAAATTATCCAAATACAACCCTGGTTTGAAAACACAGTTATTTTACCAAAACTAAAATAAACTCAACATGTTCCAAATCGAACGTTTATTATAAAAACATTGACTGGATTTAAATATTTTAATTCGATAACGAGCAGCGTAGATTAATTTATATTAATAATACGTTAAATTTAATCCATAAAACATTTAAAATCCCGCCCTATTAATGTGTATGTTATGGTTTGTTGAACAAACAATTCTCATTAGAACACACACATACACATGGATATTTGCATATATAATGTACATTCAATGGCAATGTTCAACACAATGCCTAGTCGATGAAATCGTTAATCCATTCCGTGAAATTATAAATCAGATTTTAAATAACCAGGTCACATGCGGTCGCACAACTGTTACACCACATTAAACGGGAATTCACTAGGGGAAAAAACCAATGAGACCACAGAAACCAAAAAAACACACCAGGAATGAGAACATTGGTGAATGAATGTAACGCCCGAAGTGTTCACTGTATGAATTCTGTTAATTTAGACTATATAAACACAGTTGAAAAATCTAAATATTGTTTGATTATTAGTTACTTTTCCATATTAAATTTAGTTCTACTTGACATAGCAAGCATTGAGAGAGTACATTGTCTTATTACTTGAAATCGCGACCATTATTCTCGCACATAAATCAAGGCAATGAAACCCCCGTGTATAAATCATAGCCCCCAGGAAACAGCATTGTCGGATTTAGATTTCTGTTAATAAATAATGTGACTTATGCACATATTCGTACATTTGCCGTTCGTACATAATTCAGAATCAGCTGAACTAGTTCCACCAACGTTAAAACGAATCTCAAGTCACTATCTATGAAAAATTTATGTCCATCTATGTCAGACAATTAGGGTCGCATCCATGCACGAAATAATGGATCGTGTTCAACATTTTTGTCTTCCTACGAAAAGATTTATTTTGAAAACGCTGCTTCCATTCATGTTTCCGAATTTAACAATATTTTTTCTTCTGTTTTCAGGTAAGTCCCATGATTCATGTTTTGCTGTTTATTTGTAAGTAAAAATAGTATTAAAATACGATATTCAGATAGTTTGAAACACACGTGTCTATCTATGCTGTCTGTAAGTAAATGCGACAGAAATATATTTGCTTTCACCTTCGTCTGTCTGCCGTAAGGAAGAAACCGTACCACCGCTAGTGTTGATAACATTTACTAATTACGAACTCTAATTAAAACGTTAAAGTTCACGTCTAAACACACACACACAGTAGAGCACGGGTATAGAGATTTAGTGCCAGCTGAAAACGAGAACTTATTTGAATTAAATCATTTCTACTATAAACAATCCACCGTTCTTCTGGAGCTCATTACTACATCGTTCCTTCTTCCTAGCACTTTAAGCTCACTCAATCATTCACTCACTCAGGATCTTTTTTTTCTTATTTTGTTTATTTCCCATGGTTTTTCGTTTTTGTTTTTTCTTTTATTTAGGTTGTTTATTTAATTTTGTTTCTCGTAATCGCTTTTATTTTGTTTTATTTTCTGTTGAATTTGGATCGCTAATAGCGTTCGAGAGATTTGGAATTTTTATGGAGTACTTGTTGATAAAAGTACTCTATTCTATTTCAGTTTCAGTGATATCCTATTGAAATGGGAAAAACAAAACCAAACAGGAGAAACAAATTTCTATTTTCAATAAATTTAAACTATACATCTCTTTGCATAGAAATTCTTAACATTTGAAGCATTTCAAATTGTATCTAGCGTCTATTATCATAAATATATGGGAAAATTTATTTTATCATGAACAAACAATAAAAACTTGCCCATGAATATATAATATTACAATATTTGTCATAAATAACGAATCATTATTGTGCAATGAACTATGAAATTTAAATTAAACAGTATACCAATTTAAACATGTATATTCTCACATAACGAGATACAGTATGTATGTAGCCAAAACAAAATACTTTCCATTTACAAAAGCATACATTAAAACTTTACAACGGCAACAGTTCATAATACTTGTCCTGCCAAGTTCATCAGTTTGAATTTATTGTTTCATAATGAAAACTGATTTCAATAATTAAAACACTCGTACACACAAATTTAATAAAACCATTCTAGAACTTAATCAGCTCCAGAAAATATACCTCTGGGGAAATAAGCAATCTAATTACGAATTCCAAGACTGAGTGAGTGAGTGAGTGAGTGCGAAGCACAAACCTCCTGATTCAAGGACACAGGGAAAAGGAAGTGGAGTATACAAGTAGACCAGTAAGAACATTAACACAGGAATAGGCCAGTTGAAGAACAGTGGGCTACGGAGGGCTAGGGAGGAGTGGGGAGGGGGAGGCTTCATTACCAGGAACTTAATACACGTTCCGAAGGAATCGTTAATGCAATGAACCGAAAATAGAACTCGTGAAATGCTTTTCTCCTCATGCCCTTTTCACAGTTCTTTTTAATTCTAGTTTATGTTAGTTACACGAGATGGCAAGTAGTAAGATTATTTTAAATGGAACGAATGGAAGAAAGTTATTCTCTGGCTTATGTGAAAAGTAAAATGAGAGTAAATTATGAAGCTAGTAGTAGATAAATCTTAATTTGTATGCAAAGTGAAATGAGAGGAAGATTTATGTAAAATAACCAGAGATAATATTTCTTTTATTGATATAAACTTAAATTTAATTGTTGATAATATTTGCGCAACGTTCATATGCACTTACAACGCTAAAATAATACCTGCATTTCCAGGCTTAGTTTTTACAATGCATATAGTTAGAATGCAATTTTAGTTTTTATTTACATGTTTTATAAAGTAGATTTCCGTGCACATTTCCATTCGAGCTTTGTGCATAATGCCTATACATATATTCATGTTATTTTAACATTTTTATATTTTACCAGAACATTTTCATTTCTCTATACTAACCATTTCCAACACGTGTGCTGCGCGATTCCATTAGTTCTTTCTTTTTCAAGATTATCATTTTTCGTTAAGAGTCTGTAGAAAATACAGTTGAAAAATGGCCAGACAAATTTATAAATAAGCCGCTTATGTATATGTTTAAATTGTTGATGAAACAAAGAATCATGTTTGAAAAAATATTTTATTTATACTGACACGGTTAAATAAAAAGATTGAACAGTTGAATTTTTAATTTCACATTTACAAGAACTTATAATGTAAAGAGAGGTAAAGAAATTCTCTTTCACTTTCTGATTGCATTTAAATTATTTAATCCAATTTACGAATGACAAATGCGTACTAAAAATATGTCAAATATCAATGATTCAGGAAACTAGTATACTATTATAATTAGAAAGAGAACAATGTTTTATAAGTGGTGGTAGAAGTGATTTTCAATTCTGGTAAATTCATTAATTTCCCTATAACAAGGACAAGACAATGATTGATGGTACTTTGCTAACCAGAACAGTTTGCTGCTACTGTACCTAATTCTAAACTAGGCTTGATCCTGTACTATTTATAATGCAACCCCTCAACATTCTTGACCTCTTCTGCGGAAATCTTGTGCATGCAGTTAACCAAAATTCCAACATCCACCTCACACTGACAATGTGATGGAACGTGTATCACATACTTCCCATCACCGCCCATATCTATCTGATCTTGCATTGTTTCCCCATCGTACTATAGTTAAGTGCCATCATACCTCCCACTACCACCACCCCTGCCATTGCACGCTTCACTCCCTAGCGGTGTCGGTGATAGTAGATGCTGTAGGCAAGGGTTCGGTCATTCTATTAACTAATGAAGTGATTAATTAGACGTCAGTTACACACAGAGGATCCTACAGGATGATTAATTGTTGCCCGAATGTTTCCTGGTAAACCTCTTGCCCTTGTTACGCTGCTATTTTCCTACGAAAATTTTTATTTGGTCACCCGGTATTGGAAGGAATAGCGGTGATTTCATTTGCATTTCATTATGAACAATCAGTCGTTCCGGGTTGAATTGAAATCACTCCTTCCCACTGGCGTAAGTGTTTTACATCTGCTCAACTATAGAACTTTAAATTAAGAAGGGTGGTAGACTAAATACAAGCGTACAAATAGAACAGTAGTATTATTTTAACAAACTTGCCTTTGTATATTTCTGTTGTTTATCCACAAACATAATACCCTTGTACTCGTATGTTCAAATAGAAAATAAAAAAACATAAAAATGAACGAATATGCTGGTTGTACATTATGTAAACTAAATTCTAACCAGCATGCTCGTACTTCAAAAGACCAGCGAACAACTTTTGGCCAAAATCATAATACTTTCGCATATCGTACAGAATATAAAAAAACTCCTGTTATTTCCCACAGGAGCAATAAGCGTCATTCCCCCTTTCTTTTATGGAAGTAAATCTCCATCCTTGAATCAAGTAGACCGCTCCTCCTTCATTCTCTGTATTCCTTGAATCAAACGGAATGGGATGTACAAGAGGTAGAGGATGAGAATATTCCATTTATATACAAGTATGTACGAGTATTTGTAATTTCTCATCAATACAATCCACTGAATGGAAATCATCATATTTCATTTCACATATTCTCTTACCAACCAACTGGTTTCATTTCATATTACATTTTATAAATAACTAAGGGTGAAATTGAAAAATATCTTACGTCCTTCCTCTCAGCATACTCCTCGACCAGGATTTGTTGGTTACCGGCTGCCGAGTTCTCAGCAAGTACTTGGAACTCCCCATATTGCGCTGTCTTGCACCCTGGATCGATGTAGTTATTTATTGTGGACGTTGTACTGCAAACGTACTGTACTAGATTGTGTATTATACTTGTGATTTTGTGCTATGCGACATACCAAGGTGCCAACTGTCGACCAACGTATGCTATCGAAAATAAAATCGGTTCAAGTTGTGTAGAGTATTTTCTGGTGAAGTGGCAATAGATCGTTAGATATATGACCATGGCGAGTAAATGTAAAGAAAACTACAAGAACATTTATATTTCAAGTAGAGTATATCTTCAACATACAATATAATAAAAAGAGTAAATTACATAATCATAGAAGATCATACCACTTTCAAATTAATAGCATAGTTCAAGACCCCGCACATTAGTGTTCGAAAATTTTGATCTTTAGGTATTAAATCCTAAACCCCTAAATGAAATTTCATCCCCAACTTTAACCACATCATAAACACTGGTTACTATTCATCACACCCTAACCCGGTAGCAGCTATATTATCGTAAACCATAATTTAACCGTACGTTAATAACTACACCACCGTCATCACTAGCATCAGTTTAATATCCACTCAGTCACTTTGTCGTACACTAGCCAATGGCCATCGGTGTATCTCCCCACTTCTTGAACCAAATGTGAAGACACTTTTATGTAATCTGCTAAGTTTAATCTCACAAAGAAATCCTTGCGCAAGTTTCGAGAAACAAAAAATGCTAGATTTGCTGCAGTTTCCTATTTCCCTTGTGACACATCATTGATCTCTTTCCTTTAGCACGTAATATTCGTAGCATTCCGATATGTCTGAATGTACGTATAGAAGGGCTGTGCATATTGTTTTCCACATACACCCAGCACATAATAATGCATGGTCCGACAATTTAACGTCCGTTGTTGACAGTTTAATCTGAGCGTGTGTAAATTGCTTTTAAACATAACTGTTACATTGCTGCCATTTTGTTGCTGAAAATGTCAAATGCATCACATTCAGTAGCCGATTTTAATTAAAACTGTATTAATTTGTGGTCTTTTGTCTAAATGTATGTTTGAGTGCGGAGAGAATACATTACATTATTCGCATATGAAGATCGATGGAATTATAGTATTTGAACAAGCAATTTGTGTGGTTAATGATTGTGCTAATGGGGTGGTTCGAATCTATTCGATATTATTGTATCCATACCGTGCGGTGGTATTACCGATAATATATTGCCATTTAGTACAGTACATAAATTGTTTGCTGAAATGGTGTACTCATGTAATTGACGAATAATTATGATAATGAAAAACTTAATGCGAATTCAATCGCGAAATTCTTCATTGGTTTAATTAAATTTGAAGTAAATTTGAAGAATGTTGTATGAAATGTTGTTAATTTTGCCATGGTACGGAACAAGGAGTTCAGATTTAAATTCCTTCTGTGACAAATCACATAGTTATGGCTTGCATTCCTAAATAAAATACCGTTACCATCTTAGAGGAGTTGATAGTCGTTTATTTCAATAATTAAATATAAATATGTTAGTTGTAGATAGTAATTGTATATACATAAGAGTATATTGGGAAAAAGGTAAGAGATCGATCTAGTTAAAGATATTTGGAAAGAAGAGCTTTACATAACACTGCTTGCCTTTTATTCGCAGTGAGTATGATAAATGGTAAAGTAAATTCAATACCCCATCTATTATTAAACACGGGTTTAGCAACCGAAGCAGACCAGGGATTCCATGAAAAAGAGAAGAAAAATGGAAAATTCGCGAACTAAAACAGCAATAAATCGTAGCGTGTACGGCGTGGGTCCTCGCATAGAACTTCCGTACGTAGAACCGGTATTCCTAACTTCCTCAGCAATTTATGTCCATTCTCTCAATGGTTTTTCTATGAAAATGAGAATCCGCTTCATGAATAGTGAACTACTATGCCATCTATTTTGTGGTAGCGGATAAACTAAGTGGGATACTCGCTCTTAATTGGTCGACACCAACTTGTGAAAACAATGAAAAGTGCTTCTTTGTCCACGGAAACCATCCTAAACGAAGAGCCAATTGTCTGTTATTATTTTCTTTCTACGTGTTTTTCCTTCTGTGTAACAATTCTACTCCATGTAGACTGTTTACAGCGAGAATATTGCACACATATTAAATTCTTCGCTCCTGTAACACCGTATTAATTCTCTTTCAAGTTGGTGTACATTCCCAGATAGCATATGCCATCCACAACATAAATTATACACCATTAATCTCATATCTCTATACAACATGAAAATCTCGTTACTATTTTTAATTAGATCTACCTGATAGTATTTCATAAATGGACAAGTTTATGTTTATTTATGAGGGTTATGGTCATCGTTTATGCAAACAAATAATAACTAGAAATATCCATTAAAGCGTTAAATCTCCGGGACATGTAATAAAATAAACTTAATAACTATCATATGTTCATATTTAATTATGTATGCAAATAAGCATCGTGTCATTATAACAACTGAAGACTTCTACTAAACTATAATTAGATTTCCGTAAATTCAGTCACACAATCAACATAAAATACACGTGCAGACATTTACTTCGCATCATTTATTATTCAAGGACTTGTGCACATGCAGTATATATTCTTCGTTTTATTTTCTGTTGACTTTTTTCTCATTATATTTACTTACCGTGCAAATATAGTCGTACCTTGTGTTAAAGCCTAGCAACAATCATCATGGCCTTTAAACGGTCGCTTGACGATTTTATAACAAACCACGGGTACCAAGCAGCACCATTGATCATCGTAGTTGACTTTGGTGGAACGATTTTCTGGCACACGAATGACATCTATCCATTCAACCGTGTCATTTCAATCAATTTTCTTCCTCTTTGTAAATTGCAGCCGAACGTAATCAAGTTGGCTGCACAGATAAATGAATTTTTTTTTGAAAAATTGACACCATGTGAATAACGTCATCATTACCATTTAAACTCTGCGTGAAAATTGACTGTGTGCCATTTTGTCATGCTTGTAAAATATATCTATTATTTGCTCTTGTATATTATCACGTTGATTGATTGCTTGTATGTTATAGTGACATGTATTATTATTGACGTTGTTGTATTGTCATGCGTCAAAAACATGGTTAATATTATACGTGGGTATAAGTTACGATTGAAACACCATTTTATATCGTCTTTATTTGTCGCTTCGCAGCCGCTCAACGATAATTACCAAGAAATTTCCAAAAACCACTGACTTCTTTTTCATCCCCATTTGCTTTTTGCTATATATATTCGCGCACCGGCTGAGGTTTATCTTTGCTAATATTTTTTATTTCGTAATGAAATTACCACTGCCCGTTGCTGTTTTTATATTCTGATTTCATTTTTCCGTATACTCCCTAAGCCCGACGCAAACTTCTTGTTGTATATTTTAAAGAAATGGGATGTTCCCTTTCAGAATATATTTGATTATGTTTTTGACATAATTGGAAAGTTGATTGATGACGGCATACGTTTTACAGAAAAAGAAAAAATATGGCAATCGCTTTGTCAAGTGCGGGAGTTGTGCATATATTAATGAATATGTAAAAACGAAGTATCACAGAAAAGTAATACCGCAGAACGGAATATTATTGTAAAAAATGAATACATGGAAGAAGAAAAGTGAGATTAACTTGTGTGATATTAATGATCCAGAAATACAAGTATGATGGCACCTTTAGAATATAAATGGTGTCAGGATGCTTGATAAATATTGTAAAAGAATTTGGTTACACATAATATGTCAACCTGTCAGTATCCATCGTTGATAAATATTCTCAATCATGTGCTGGGTTGTTTTAAGTAAAATTGCGTACAAGTAGAGATTTACTTCTAAACAATAACATTATAAACCCCATAGTAATAATTCTGAGTTAACCAGTTACTAATTATCAATTTCGATTGTAACGTGCAAGTTTACCTAACACAGAGCTTTTATCGTCGTAACTACAAGGCTTCGATAGTATTTGAACTATGGTAATTTAATTAGAGAATATTATAGTACATAATTAGATGAACAACATCAACAAATTACGAGCACACAACATCTAGTCTATTCAGGTGTATGTTGAACAATATCAGAACAGTGTAACCAACTAGGAAACTAAACTGTATGCAGAACATGTTCTTAGCTAAATTTTACTACATAATGAAACCTAAAATGGAACACATTCAAATTCACATTTAATTCTAATTGAACAGCGCAGGAAAGATTTTCAAATGAAGTTCGAAATAGTTTAAATGCATGGAATAAGTCAGTTAACCGTCTTTCTGCCTAGAAAATCCCCCAGAGTCACATATATTTTATTCCAGCCACCCTCGAAGCTAGCATGTATGTGTGTGTGTGTGCGTGTCTGTCTGTGCACAGATAGGAATGAGTAGGGAAAGGACTAGGGTTTAGTACGTGCGCTGTCATCCGCTGCTACGCTGTGACATGCCCAGACATGCTCCAACGGTGGGACGATTCATGGCATGCTGAAATGTGTAGCGTGGTAACATCGTTGACTGCTGTTGAAAAATGAACGAGAAAGCTCATTGAATTCAGAGAGCGATGTGCAAGCTTCCCTTCCTTGTACCGTCTCTTAGTCACTTGTCAACACTAGAATCTAGTGTGCTCTGGCAGGGAGCAGAGAGGTATGGTGGCTCACACTAGATTCTGATCGTTTACCATATGAGCAGCATATTTCATTTCCAAAGGAAAATGTACGATTACTGATCGGAATAATTCTTTGTAGAATTATAATTCATTTAGATTCAGAATCTTCAATTTACAAATAAAAATCTATAATTCATTTATTATTTTACGCTTCACTATTCAAGTTTTTTTTGTCTATGTAAGGACAACATTAAAAATGTTTTAGTATCAGTTTTTCGTCGCCTTCTTTGGCTGACATCAAGATTTCCGTAACGACAAAAAAATAAAACATATGATCTAGTTTTGTACCAAAACGAATTCTGTTATAACTGCAATTTCCGATATCTTCTTATATAAATCTTCTTCCTTATAACCTGAACTATCGAATTTCCTCGGGAGCTTTATGGCGTTCATATTGTTCTTCTACTGTCGTTATGATAAGTATTAAATCTTCTTACTGATGAAGATGGTATAGATAATTGTAATATTACAGTATATAAATGAATTAATCAATACAAGTACCTATACTTAATATCCCATTCGAAATAACAAAAAGTACATTAATTATAATCATTTGTCAAAACGACGAATACTAGCTCTGTCAGCTTTTAGTAATATTCGTCACGGGTACCTGAGTTAATTTTTGGAATGGCAGGTAATATAGCGTATCGCACACAAGTAACAGATAGCGGTCACAACCCCGAAAGGTTAAAGTTCCTGGCATTGTGCCAAGTGTCGTGTATAAGTTACTCAGAATACATAGTTTCCTTGTAGGTCGACCACAATTCTAGTTTTAATATTACACAATTTCCTTTCCCCCAAATAATATGTAATTTGAAGAAGAAAGAAATTATTACTTAATGATTGTAGCTTTCTTGAGATATAACTTTGTATAACCTATTAACTTGTAAATGTCTTGTTTGAAGAAACTATCAGATGGATCGAACATATATGAATATACTCACATTAGAATGCTTCAATAATAAATTTATAAGAACAACCATCGAAAATCACTAGAATTAATTATTAGCTTGAATGGCGAAACTTGTGAACATGTACACATGTCTGAAACATCTGTAACGTTGGAGTGTAGTAGCTATTTTAAGCCTTACATTCCTTGGCACAGCTGAACCGTCTGGTTGTTGGCCGGGTCGCAGGGAGCTTAGAACGTCCGAGCTTGTTTGTGGTCGGCGGTGTTCCATTCTAGATTTTGTCTAGGGTCTGGTCGGCATGCGGTCGAGTACAAGGATATTACAAGCGTTACAAGTACCGTGGAATCACTGCCATCTGTTTACAATCACGACAGCCATGTTGACAGGAATGCGGTTTCATAAGAGTAACAAACAGCCCAATCCACAGTCTGCCTATGTAGAGGAAAGTGAAAAAACAATGAAGCTAAAATTTATTAAACTTGTATTGAATTGAAACCTTTTTTTGACGGTGTTAGCCAGTTTATAAAATCAATTTCTGGATATGTTATTAACAGAAAACTGTAACTAAGATACAAAGAACATACATTTAATATTCGCTTACCTCTAAGTTTAGTAAAGTCAAACCGAAAGGTCAAAGTGAAACATAAAATTAAGTTTGCTGTACTAAGCCGGCCAGTCTGTAGTACAAAATGATACAAGTAACTTGTGCAATTTCCTTATTGGAAGTGCATTACCTCGTGTGTTGCAGAGTTGAGCATTAAATCACAAACACTAGTGCACAATGTTTAATCTTATCCAAAGAAAATCTAAATGAATCCTTTGTAACTACACAGAACACTGGCAGTTAACAGCTAGTTATAATCTCCCACAATGTACCGGCGACTGGGACATCCATGCACGCGCAACTCTGGACAATTAGGAGCCCAAGTTATTTCCGGAAACAGGAAACGGGAAGACATACAGCTTCCAGTCAACGCCAACTTTGTGCAACAGAGCACTAAGTTTCAACATGTAAATTGCATTTTGCTTTGCAGCAGATATTGGAATATTGATATAAACTGCTTGGGAAGTACTGGCAGTACAAGTCTACGCTTGAAATTTAATATGTGTACAGCTTGAATCTGATAACAGATAAGTGCCGAGGTACGAAGTGAACGGTGTCATCAACTCCTTGAATATCACAGCGCAAATGAAGACGTGAGCATGTGAAGGATGTATCAAGTGCCAGAACGTTGATGTTTTGTACTTATTATTGCGTACTGCAATGTCATGAAATATTTTCAATTTGCTAGTCGAGGATTGGCTGGAAGTTCTTGAACACAGTTTAAAATCAACACACATTTCTAGTGGTCGACGCAATTTCAGATTGAATGGAGCGGATGGTGTACTGATATTATTCTATTTATACATTGTTAAGAAATATCTTTCTGTAAAATAATTCCCAGAGTATTATTCCTGTATTTAGTATTCTACATGATTTTCTGTACCAGTATACCCCATTCTCTCGGGAATTCATACATGGAATACGGAATTTCTTGGAGACAACATGCGAAGTACGTCAGACAGTATTTCATGAAAGACAGATTTCCATTTTCTTTACAAAATACTACGCTCCACAACTCAAGTGCATAACTCGATTTCGGTTACACCACATCATATATAACAATGTACGTTTTCACAAACAATTCAGGTCAAACCAGACCCGCATGCGCACCGAATACATCAAGTCGCCTTTGACAAGACAAGCGCTGGCTGGCTGGCATATGGGCATGTGTATGCGTGGGTCCGTGTGTTTGTGAAAGAATAGACAGACAAATAGCATAGTGACGGCGGAATGAACATATGTGTGTATGCGTGCATACAGGCTTGAACACGCATTTCCTGTACGTACGATCATTTTTCAAACGGATATATCGGATAGAATGTCGGGCTTAGCAGATTTCGAACGGCCGACGTGTGAAAAAAATACTTGTAGATCCATGTTCCTAGGCCGGTATATTATGAATACTGAACAGAAATGGCTGCTGAGCCAGAACGAATCTGATACTACAATATCTGCTGTACATACAGGTATCTGCCGCTTTTTCGTACGGATAAAATTTACCAAATGTCTGTTTCAAGCATTTTTGCTGCAGCATTTTCGTGGTGAAATCTTAGTTATTATTCAACCACGTGCCGACACCATTCATCAGAACTATTACAACACCTTGCAGACATGGCTGATATTATCAAAATTTAACGATATCTATCTGTTCGTCGATCTGCAATATCCGGAAGTAACGCTGAGCAGTTCCGGATCGTAGTCGGCCATGAAAAGACCGTTAGCCAAGTAGTAGATGTAACGTTTATGAACGGCTGACGAGCGTACAAAGTGTTCCATTTACTGTAAGCGAATATTAGACATCCTGGCAAGAAAATCTCTCCGATTCCTTACATATTGCTCAGGGAAATTAAGGAATATATTGGACGGAATGTTGCAATTTACTTAAAGATATGTCTGGCATATGATGAATGCTAGATATGGTCTGATGCATTTCTGATTTATATTGCTCTAAAATAAGTTTTATTTATCGTATATAAACTATTTTCTTCCAGCATTACTTGCTTACCTCGTGACATTGAAATATTTGAAGAATTTTTCAATTTACTTATAGCTGCTTGAATGACAGAACTTGAAAAAGATTAATTGTTTAACTGAGAAATTCTTGAACTTCTCGAAGTGCATCGTCGACTTTAAAGTCGCGTTCGTTATATCGAGATATCAATTAGAATTAATTGTAATACTTTGTAAGTAGCTTACATTCTTGCTTACGTGATGAAATCAAATTCACTAGACTTCGTCCGGAAACAATCTTCTTTTATTTCATATAATATTAAAGTGATTACCTAAAAGCACAGAAGTCTCAATTTAAGAACATTATGGTTTGCATCCCCGCTCGAACAAGATACTCGATAATTTATATCCGATAGGCGGTTTTAAGAGGATAGAATAAAATTGTACTAAATAAATCTTATTTCAATTATAATAAATCAGTAACAAATAATAAATGTTTAACAAGCACAACAAGTACTGGATTCAGTTTTATTCTTTCTATCTTTTGTACTTTGTACTTACAAACGTGTAAAATCTGCACTTTCTATTCCACTTCATTCATGCTATACATTTTCTCATAATACCGCTGTATTATCGCAAAGACCATTTGTCCTGTTATAAAGCGTATAACTGATAATTTTCCGCAGATCAAACGTGAAATATCCCCGAGAGAGATAAAAACTCCCCCTGTATGAATGAGGAGAGAGAGAATAATTATTCAGGCAAATTTCTCTTTACGTACATGGAGCGAGAGTAATAAATTCGCGCCTTTTTGGTAGAAAGCGCATCCGGCCGAGCGCTTGTCAATTATAACTCACTTAAAGAGCACAGTTTTTTATATCGTTTTGTTCGCAGTGTGAAAGCATGCCTGCATGACTGTATATTGAAGAATTAGTCCCGGATTTGTACGCCGCTTAGTATGGCGGCGCTGCTCGACACACACACACATACACACCTCTGCATTTGTGTGTTACGTGTGACGTCACGTGTATGGAACACGAGCCTCACACATCAAAGGATTCGCTTCGTTTCCGCTAATACTGTTAGGAAAGTTTTAATGGATTTAAAACGAAATGCGATATATTCATGTGAGCGAAGCTAAATCCGCTGAATTTTCGGCCATCCGTCTGTGTGAATAATGATTTAGCTGACCTAACCTCATTTCACTCTATATGTACAATGTGGGCGTTAACTAATTTATGTCCATTCTGCTTTTTGTGTGACAGACTCGTGCATATGTATAGTTGCATGGATTAACGGTCGAATTGTTAAGATTCATTTATTATGATTAATAAATAATTTGGTCAAAGTATCTTGATAGGTTAGGTGTATAACTCTAAAACCTTGTCCGAAACTATAGTAGCATGCAACAAGTATGAATTGGCTGTTCATACTGTCTTACACATGGTTCATATATTCGTTTAAGTACTTGTATACAAAACATACAACATTTTATTTAATCAACACTTTGACATATTGCTGATGATAATTATTTAATTAGCTGTACATATTTATCATCACTCATGTTTATAATTAATTTGGAAAAATTAATATTTCCAAAATATTTTTTATCAGCAAAGCCTATAAAAATATGATTAAACCTTCCAGTCCAACAGGGGGTTCGAGCCGAAAACAGAGAGTTAATGAAATTATGACTTGTAATACGTCGAGCGAACGACAAGGCTCGCTGGCACAGTACTGAGTCGTGCAAAATATGCAATCATTAATCATTTTTATTCTACGTTGTTTCACAGCTGCCAAAATGTACTTAAGTTGTCAAACGGTACGCAAATTTGACATGGAACATAAATTTATACATTATATATACGAGGACTACAAACTTTTGTGAGTACCAGATAAAAACTATGAACATATATATCAATATTATATATGTCAGAAAATAAAGATACATCGTTACACTCGCTATTCATGAATGTTCTCATGGATGTTGAAATAAAAATACTTTATTACAAGTGTGTACCATTGGAGCTAATAATTAGATATCGTTCAAAATTACATTTACCATTCCACTAGTTTAACGACCAATTACCGCTGACCAATTCCTTTCTGGTAACTAAAAGTAAACCGAAACACATTGATCGTTTTGTAATTCAGCTTACGACAAAAAAACCTTTGACAATACAACAACTCGTAAGAACCAGAAAATACCGATTGTTACGTAACGAACAAAGTTGACCAGCAGCGAATGTGAACTCTTGAAGACTCCGCCCCATAACCCAATTCTCCAATTCGTTACAAGAGATTAAAACCGTCCATTTATTTTTTTGCAACAACCACGAGAAAAAAATTCTCTCCTTTTAAGGGCTCATTTGAAAAGAATCACTATGCGATCGAAGGCGGCTGATGCTGAGATTGATTGTGGAAACTTTAACTTGTTTTCTGATCGGGTTTTCAGAGCGTAAACGAATTTCCCAATGATTTCTCACAGATTCTTTTGTGCTACAACGGAAAATTTAAATTACCCTACCCTACACTAGCTAGCCCTCACCGCAGTTAAATGTTTCCACCAATAGCAAAGTTCCAACGTGGAAATTCTACAAAGTCTAGTTTCAATGGTAATGTTCGAATCAGTTTCTCAACATGGAAATAATTGTGTGCATATTAGCATGAAATTCATGAGTTCAAACCTTGCAGTTAAAATCGCTTAAATAAGCAATTTTCTATAGAATAAAATATCAAATATATGCGTTTTTATTTTTTCTATCAGTTCAAAAATTAATAAATTTTGCCCGACTGACATCTGACAGTTTTCAGCATATAATTCAGTATTTATGCTGTATATCTCAAACCAGGTGACATTCAGAAGTACGACTGTCCGTTAATTCTTCCATTTCTAATCTCTACACTGCCACTTGTCATCGGTTTTTCATACCTTTTGCTGGTTCCCTGGAAGGGAATATCACCAGTCGGTTTTTGCAGCGATTTCGGCTATCTTGACTGACAGTTGGGACAGGTCTGTCGTTACCGAGACCAGTTCAAGAACCGGATTTAGTTACGAACGTATCGACACGCCATTTCCTCTGGCTTTACGTTACCGTCCGGAAAACTCAAAATTTTTTGTTTTTCTCATGCACTCCTCCTTTACCCATTCGTTTCCTCGCTCACACTCACTCACTTTACTTCTTACGTGTGTGAGACACAGACACTTGGTACGAGATTTGGTTTTTGTGTTTGGCTGAGAGTGAAATGAATTTTCCAAATGATTGAAAGCGGTGCAGTGGGAAATATTTGATTTGTGGGTAGATATTACTGAATTCTAGGTATGCAGCAATAGATATATTTTATTAAACTGTAAAGTTCTACGAGTCGAATAAAATACGATGTCAAGTAAATTAGGTATCGTTGCAAGCCATCTACCTTGCTTTGCCTCAATTTATTACCCCTTAAAAACCCTTCACGGACCTAACTTCTCTATATTCCCCCCAGTATAGGCTTGAACTTGGGTCGTTCAAGTCTGCATAAATCTTTTAAACAACCAAACTACGTATTTTTTCAAAATACGCATCCACCTTCAGGTCGATGGGTCTTACACCTTGAGGAATAACAAGAACCCTGGCGGTAGTGGAGGGAGGTTAGCCTGACATTTCAACGGCTTCATTCATTTCTGATAACGGCCCTGGTGAGACAGTTATAACATGGAATAAGAGCAGACCTGGAAGGGCACTCAACTCCACGTCTAACCCTTCCACAAGGCGAGATTACCCCAGTGATTTCCTGCGAAGTATTGAATCAGACAAATTTATGTTCAGTGCTGGGGCGTCCACTGGACCAAGGACGAAAAAATACGATTTTTTATAAAACACATCTTATGTATATTGATACACCAGAGAAAATATATTGCAAATAGAAATATCCAACATTGAAGTCAATTTAAAATAAAGAATCTACTTTTAACAATATACGTGCAGGAATTTTTACCTCAGATTCTACGCCAATGTAGTAAATCGCCTCTCTATAGATCAAATCATATTCAACCCTTCGATTCAGTTATTATATTATCAACCCCTTCGGCAAAAAGTTGATCAAGAAATGAAACTTCATTTGGTCGGATTGTCTTACCAATTTCAGAGCCGTCTGAGGAAATAAAATTCCTTTCGAGTCGTTTCCAATCTGTAAATTTGATTTTCACGGTTCTAAAAAACTATTTACTTTTTCTAGTGAGAATATCATAAACATTATTTCCAATTTTAATTCTATTCTCTATTATTTCTGATGGGAATATATTGTAATATCCTACATAAAATTGTAGTCTTTTTTCATGCAAATATTAACACATATTTATCTTTCCACATAAACTACCATTAATAACGTATGACTTGAATGTATTATGTGTATATGTTTCATCATTTTTTAATAATTTATCACAACTTTCATATGTTTCGTGATGGTTCAAGGTTGTGTTGTGGTCAGTTCCAAGGCTAGCGTGATGACCGACTAAGATATATGAGCTGCCTGGATGAAATATTTATTTGACGTTTGGAGGCACACAATCAATCTAACGAGATATAAACAGAATATATGATTATAATCAGCTAGACCGTAGCAAAAGAATTACTTAGCAGAGATGGAATTATATTTAGTTGCTTCTAGAGCAAAAAAAAACCAGCAACAATATAAATAGTCTTGCTAATAAACTTCAGTGGATATTTTAACTTGATATACTATTATATAATTATATTTGTCTAATAAAAACGTATGCAATTACTATATTTTCACCAAAAACAAAACCTGCTTTTTCGTCTTAATCCACCGAGTTTTGAAACTACTTTTTGCCGTCTGTACGAGAGTGTTTCCACGCAAAGAAATAGTCTCGTTGTTGTCTGTTACCATCGTACAATATTATCTCATCCAGCACACACAAGCTGTGCTTTAGTGCAGCTTAATTCCATATCACAACCGACTGACGAAATAATAACAGATGTTTGGATATTATACGCAGTAGGCTGGGCATCTATGTGTGTGACACGTGTTTAGAAATACTGGCGAAGACAGAACAATATTAAAACAAATAAAGAGAAACGTTTATACAGATGTGTTTAATAGTTTGATGAAATCGTTATGGCATACAGTAATGAAAAAAAGGTCTTTAATGTACAGAAATAATGAGATTTTTCTGTTAATGAAACTTGTATTGAACGATTTTACAAGTCTTACCTATATTAAATACTTTCGCAAAAAGGCTTTTGCTTATAAATGTTAGAGTACAAAAATTTTATCGAATTCTGTATACGTTAATACTGCCTTTTTAAAATGTTCTCATTGAAATTAATAATATTTACCTTAGCTTTATTCTAAAATTGAATTACATCTTAAAGTATATATTTCATGGTTCTGTTTTACATGAATACAGCGAAAATGCTCCGTTATTTTAAAATGATATTACATGTTTAAGATTTACAAAAAGAAACTTGAAATATCGTTGACGTTGATGCAAATCACAGTATATCAAATCTCGGTACATACACACTATAGTACAGAGGTAGAGTGTTTTACACCGATATGCAAATATTGACACAGTGTCTCACCAGTATCGATCCATGGTCTCTCAATATACTCCATGCCTATCCATGTAGCAGTTGTACATGTGTATATCCTATACTAACACCTGTCCAAGGTCACGTAGTAGGCGACAGGTGACACATGTATATAGGGCCAGTGGATTAGGCAAATGACACGTAATGATGCTGACAGATAAATCAACTGGATTATTCACTTGTACATCTGCACAGGTTGAACCTGCGGCGCGTTAACCTAACATAAGTAAATGCAGGTACAATATTCATACAGAGTAATACATTTTAAAGATACATAAATAGCGACATTATTTAAACCACCCAGAATTATACGTCAAAGTATTTTCATTTTATTATCATACTCAAGAGAGCAGCATTATGCAAGATTTTAGTCGTACATAAAACATATTTTCACTATACACCAACTTCATAAATGTACATCATCTTATTATTTGACATATTTTCCCGCCAGATTACGAGGTGATAAAACTTCTCTTTGACGGTAAGTCCATAGGTTTTATTGTCTACTTTACTGGTCCTATATATTTCGCAAGTAGAATATATATTATATATAATTTTATACTGGCATTCCTGTCAAGAACCCTGACAGTACTTGCCTGGTCAAAGGTTAGTCGTTGTTAGAACCAATATGGGTTTTAAAATTATACCAATAAATGTTTATATATCCTATAACCATACTTTATATTTTTATTTTCTCTGTGCGACAAATTTATATCGCTACTGCCGAGACAAAAGGTAATAAGTATAAAATTTGAATTTCGAATTAGACAAAATTTAAAAATGTACTATATAAAATATACATATTTTTTTATTGTAATTTGTTCATTAATATTTTCCTTGATAATAATACTTTAGGAATAACGTATAAAATTAATTAAACTTTAGATTTCATGTAAGGGCTTCAAATTTTAATCCAAGAGCAATATTGAAAAAAAAACAGGCTTATGAACTTTTGTCCCGGCAGTAGCGATATTAATACTTTTCGTGAAAGTATAATATCTGTTGTAACGTTCGAAATTTCATTGGAAAACAAACATATGGATGTAAAATTGCTTAAATATGTGTAATCCGATTTGTTGTTACAGTATATATCAACATATATGCACTTGCACAAGATCAAATTTGCTTATCTATACATATACGTAGACAGTACACCTATACATATATGCATACGTATATTGGCCAAACATGTACAGCCACAAATACAAATGTATATAGACATCCCGCATACAAGTCGATACCTGTCTACCTAATGTACGAACGACCAACAATCTCGTCCATTTTCAGTCGTGACATGTTATCGTGAAATGCAAATGTTTCCAATACACACTCTGTGAATGTACCGTCAAACACCTATGTCAATCAGACAACTCGACAAGCAAATCAGTAAATCTGACTCTGGTTGCACAATGTATGCAACGTCAACTCAAAGTACACTTGTTACAACTTCATGCTGTGTGAATGAAAGTAAAAATATAGAATGCTGAGATATTTCCACATAATGCATAATGTTATCAGTTACAGTAGAACCTCGATTATCCGAACTAAACGGGGATTAAAATGGTCTGGATAACTAAAAGTCGGATAATCGAAAGAAGGAAAAAGGGATCTAATACGAATATTTTTTGTTGAAATATATGTATAGCTTCACATAATACATCTATATACATACATACCAACACAGAATTTTTGTTTTGTGAGAAATTCAATTTTTAAATGTGTTATGCAAGAAAATCGTATAATCCGCTGTTTTTACCTGACAAAGTTATTTGTTTTTTACAATTTGAAAATTCGGATAATCGAGGTTCTACTGTAGTTGAACTGAACAAGGTGATCACATAAACCAGTCCTACCATTACGATACATTATCGTCTATACTACCCTTTCCCCCCACCGCCACTTTAAATCTACTTTTTCAACAGCGTGCATCTAAGGTGCGAAACAAGTTAGACCAGTAAAGTTATGTCAATACGTGCACACGTTCCGCTAAGTCCAGGAGGTGGGGATAACTGTCGACCAATCGATAAATGCCATACCCCACTCCACTCGCGAACGTCCTGTCAAGTATCCAACCAGTTTCAGTGGAACCATAGTATTCCAGATGGCTTGAGAATACCGAATAATGAAACAGGTGCAGGTGCAGCACACTACGTATATACGCCAGGTGCATCGCCTGCTTGCTTTGTTCGAAAATTAAGTATGGAAATCTAATGGATGCATTTGTTTTCGGAAAAACTAGTTTAGAAGTTTGTTTGGCGTAATGCCAAGTGTTAGTTGTGCACGGCTTGTTTCAGTGGCTCAGAGAATTAGGTTTTTATGGTACGGATATGTAATTCTCCAGTTGATTATTGCTGTTAATGTTTTTGCCTTGAGAACAAGTACAGTGTAAGTTTAGTATTCTTAAGGGTTGTGTTAAGGATAATTACAGATTTGTATGGAAATTTTATGAACTTGTACGGATTCTGTAACGAAATAAGACCTCATATAGGAAAAGGATTAAAAAGGATGAATGAATTTCAGAAATCGTATTTAATGATATTCAATATAAATATGTAGTTTTTCGCAATAATTTGTAATCTTTGTGGTCTTGTTTTATTATGCCATTAATATAAAATAAGTTCACAGGTGGTTCACATTGCAGCAGTAGAATATTCGTTCAGGAAATGCACATCTGTCAAAGGCTGTTTTTAGATCATTGGGCTGTGTTGTAAGCTTTATATATGTAGCAAGCAAACTCGGAACTTGTCTGCATACTTCTATGTATACACATGTCCACAGAGCTGGTATGTAGTTGCATATACACACACATATATAGCGACTGACAGTATCTCGAGCATATAATTTACTGGATGCCAAAGTGTTCACCAGTTCTGGCTCGTAACGTCTGCTGAGAGAAAATAGAATCTCTCTCTCTATCCCAGTAAGTTCGTACAGAGTATGTCCGTATAGCTTGCCATATTTTACTCACAAGCCTGGAAGAACGAACCACTTGAAACGCAGCTTGAGCTTAAGTTCGCCGCCTTGTGCTCACCGCAAATGTCAGTGGCGTAACGGGTGGGATTTTAATAGATTCTCACGGGAACATGAGTATAATTTATTGATGAATGAAACATGTGACAATTGTGGTATTAAATTAAAGTTGGATATATTATTCAAATGTATAGAATGGACATCTGAAAAAATACTATGATTATTACATATGCCACAACGGAAATTGAAAATGTAGGTTTTTTATATCTTACTTATACATCACTGTATTATATTTACAGAGAAAAATGTACTACTCACAAATAAATTAAAACAAAAAAAAAACAACGGATATTTCTCATTTTTCTTGTTACAATAGAATTATCTGAAAATTGCAGAAGCAATATCCATTACCGTTTTATTATTGTTTCCTGCGGCAAAAATTCGAACCATTCACGCAGACCACAAATGTAACTGAAGATTTAATTTAGAAATATATAACAGTGGGTTTCAGACTACCCCGGTTACACTGCACTGTGATATGCAATTACTTAAAAGTATCCGCAAGAAACGACATACATGTATGCACTGGTCTCATTCTTAGAGATGTAGGAATACTGAATGTAGGTTTCTGAACTCTGCTGATTCCTTTCATTTTGTAATGCATCTGCATTCAAGGTTTGTAACAATTTCATTTATTACAATTTCTATATACATCCATTAAATTTCCAAAACAACGTATTTATAGGTTAACTCTAATTAAACCTGTTAATTCTAGTTTGATAAATTCGTTGTATATACTCGTAAACAAATCGTACACTCATATGTAAACAACAATTCAACATTTTGTACTAACTATAAACAAATCCCAAGCGGAAAATGTTAAAAACACTGCATATGTTTGCTCATTCACCGTATATGGCAGTACAGTCGACGGTGATATATGCGTATGCCTGCAAAGCCAAAGAAATAACCATGGCAACATGGTTATATAAATAAACATGGGTTCGATTCCCGCCTAAGACATTGCTGAACGTGTGGTTTGCATTCCAAAAAAAACTGTAGGTGCCGTCCTGGCGTGAGCTGGCAACTCCGCTGATGGACGTTAATAAATGCACAAATTGTGCTACCCCGGGTAACTGGGATATAGCGTTATGTTGTTTTTGTTGTATTCATCGTATTGAATTTAGAAATATCTGGCGTGTGTGCGCCTGTTACGGGCAGGGTTTGCCTGAGACTAATATTCATTTACGATCCACTCTGCGATTTAACTAATCGTTCAACATTCCGTGGATAAAATGTATACCGAATCGTCCATAGAGGAAAAACACACAAATTACCGTTCCAACTATATAAAATCACACTGACATATAATTCAAATATTTGATTTTAATTTCACTCTAGTTTAAACAAAAATTCCACTCCGTATCCCAACACAAACACAATAATTTTAAAACCATTAGAATCTGCATTAACCTCTCACAAATCCTGGGTTAAAGCAAACCCTAACGGAACGTTTACTGGAATGGAAAGAAGCGTACAGCGGCAGGGGTAACGTGAAAAGGGGGTTACAGGAGTTATATCCACGCCTATTCATCGCAGAGAGATGGAAAATAAGGCGTATCCTTTACTCTCTAGCAACCGTCCAAGGGAGATAAATGGAAAATGAAAAGAGAGAGACAGTCTTATTTCAGAAAGCAAATAGTGAAGCGATTACGGATTCTAAACAAGAGTTTCCGTTGAAAAGTTAACCGAGGATTTTACGGACGAATTTTGACCTGGTGAGTTCAAAACGGCAGCAGTATACCGTATGCAAAATCGTCTGCTTTCGGTTAGCGGACTCTGTGTGTGCTGTACGCTGGACACTGTTCGCATTCCTGAATAAATTTAAATACAAACTAACGCGCCTGGAAACGGTCTGACGTGCATGGAAAACATTGCCGTCGAAAATTTATAGCATCGTGCAATGAATTTCGTCCCCAGTGCGTATCTCTAAATGGATTAGTCCATGTTCTGCTTTTTTTAAAATTTCATTTTGCTTTTTCGTACACTTGACGCTACAGATTGTACTGTTAAGTGTTGTGTTCAATTTCAGGTACTTCATTCTTCAAAATATAGTATTCCACATTTCATATTGCGATAAATAAAATAGAGATTCAACAGTGCATTATTATTATCTATCAACGTATAATCCGGATTAAATTCAATCATGATTATAGTATAAAAGTCAAACAGCATTGTTGAGTGCATTTAAACGTTGCAAAAGTGCTGTAGATATTTCACTCGTAAAACTGCTACCATTTGGCTCACTGTATGTTGCTCATATAAAACTCTGTGTTTTCTCGATATGAGTTTACGATTCAAGCATGACCGTTCAAATTTACTACTAAAATTCTTCCAACGCTCTCTCGTATAGATCTTCATTCCCTCTCACACTGCGCCCCTGATAACCGTTACCTCCTACACTTTGGTTTGCATTTATGTTGACCAGTGCTAACAAACATGTTCTGTAAACAATAATAATCCGTACGCTCTATTCAATTAAAAATATTCTAAATAAATAAGCTCTAATAAATGTAAAATAATGGCTCAATTGTAAGCAGTTGAACATAGTTTACTTTATATAGGCTACTTATTAACTCTCCTTGTATTAGTAACTGTTATCAGATACAAATATCGACTCCACTGTTTGAGAAACACTGGCTCAAGTGCCGTTGTGCGCCATTCAAATTTTACGGTCGGTGCAGTCTGTTTTTGCAGTGTGACAATGCAACGCAGACTGTGCAATTTTTAGATATAGAACTGAAGTTGGCGACAGTAAACACAGTACTGAAAACGTAAAAGTTATATTGACTTCTTGCCCTATGTTTCTATTCATACATCATACACGAAACACTCTCCAGTACGTATAGTACTATGCATAGCTGTGGTAGTATTAATACATATTTTATTCACGTCAATGCAATTCTCAGTGACAGAAATGTTTGTAAAATCAGTAAAAACAATAAAAGTTACAACGCTCAACTTCCAAGCAGTAGGTATTTAATATTTACAACATTGATAGTTAAATATTAATGACTATAGTGTTCTCCATGGTTCGGCAAAAGTCAGTTTCAATATTTAAACAGATACGTGATTCATTCAAGCAAGTTCATTCAAATTTCATTTCAATCGATTCCAGAACATTTCCAGCTAAAAACAGAAATACTAGAACTAAAACTTTACGATGTCAAATTCATATTGTTTCTGTACAGGAACAATGTTGTGGTGTAAATAATTGAAATGTATTTTGACATGACAGTGAGTGCAGAAGCGGCCTTCATGGCAAGCCAAGTGCAATGTCAGTGAAGCATGCAATTAGATAACTCGTTGCTGGTGTTGCGGTGAGCGGTGGGCGATGTTGGTGGGGCACGAGTGTGTAACTTCATTTCTGATGCACCTGCTGATCCCTTTGTCAAGAATCAGAGTTACCGACAGAGCAGCTAGCTAACATTGTCGGCATCGGGCGCATCTCAAAGTGGCCAATGTACCGTGAGACCCGAGCGCCAGATTTAATCAATAAAACTGATTTATTCCACACGATTTAAGGTTAAATCTACCGGATACCCATGCCGCCATCTGTTTTTATATTCCATCAAGTACACACACACACGCGCATATATCACGTGCACACACTCCGGTATAATTTTTGATACTTTACAATGGGTTATAGTAAAAATCTAATAAAAAAGATAATTAAACCCGTCGTATCTTATCTGACCATACCGCTTTATGTGTACAGCATCATATGTGTAAAAAGAAATCATCATTTGATTTGAACATTATTACATGTACAACACACATATAAAGCTAATAAACTAAATGCTAGTTCACATAACGCGTGTTAAGACCAGTGGTACGAGCCACTAGTACACACTATTACCACTAGATAGTAGCACTCTGCGTCGTGCTTTATTGCATCAGACAGGCACAGGTACTCGACGAGTTTACGGTACGTGCATGTTTATATGATTCGTTGCAGAGAGATCGTTAATAACCGGCATTGCCACAATCATTAACACGGTTATTGTGGTCGTTGTTCATTTGAGTGTTGTGGCCTGTGGAGAGGTTATGGTTGAACACATTCTATATCCGAACGTGAACTTTGCGTGTTGACCGCAAAAGTCTAATTTAAAGTCCGTAATTGCCTCATGCTCCTGAAATATACGCCATTATGTGGTTTTAAAATTGTCCAATGTGTCTCTTTCACTAATGAACTAACACACAGATTATAGATACAGATTTCAGAATGTATGCATATATTATCTACATAATGTACATTTCATAGATAAGTTATCTATGCTGTAACATAAAAGCATTGTAGAAAAAATAAGTACCACTTTCAGTTTCTAAAGAACAAATGGCCCATCTTGTTATTTCTTATCTTTCAATATATTTTATCAACGCTGACTTGCAAAATCTAAAACCTGTTTCGCATTTTTTTTCAGAACAATCTTTCCAATACATATACACATATCCATTTACCTAAAACGTACAATCTGTAGCATGTATTTTTTCCCTTGCTAAGAAAAGATAAAAAGAAAATCTGAAATGTCGAGTAAACAAAAGGGTACGTTCAAATAATATGAAAACATTGTTCAGAGTAGAGAGTAGAGAATTCGTGCCTATAGCGTATAGCATAGCGCAAGATAGTTTGAAAGAGTATAATAACGTTCGCAAAATCAATTTCCCAAAAACAAAAAGCGACATTCATCACATGTCTAGCGAACGCTTTGGTAATCTCATACTTATTAACAGAACAGCGACGACCCTCTTGACGTTAGATAAAACGGGTGAACATTCACACACACCCACACTTGTGTGTAGTGTGAACCTAACCTAACCTTTGCTAGCATGGCGCTGTGCTGTGCTACGTTGCGCCTTGCTCACTGACATAACGAGCTAGGCAACCGTCGTCGCACTTGAGACGCTGCCAGGCGACTAAAGCGACACTCTGCGGACGAAAAAGCGATGGCTTGGTGAATGTTTGGTGTTAAGATATTTTAGGCGAAAACGTATAGACTGTAAAGCGTCATACAGACTGAGCGTATTTTAATACGATGTACGTGTATCGAACAGGATGATTAATTTAATTTCAATTTTTAACGTTTGCGTGTACATATATTGCTTTGTAAACAGACTGTTAATAGAATTAAAATATGCCTAGAATATCTCCATTTACTCAGCAACTCCAGCGATCTGAAGCACCCTAACATATTTCATAATCTCCATATACTGGATTTAAGCAATTCCAGTTCAGTTCCGTTAGTATTATTGCAATGGATCTAGTCTAAGGCTTGCTTTAACTATCACTTCTTAGGTCCCTCTGTCATGCATCACTATACTAGACTATCTACGCACAATATTGACGAATATCCCTAGAAAATTTGTCCGCTTGAGCGCGCATTTAGTCGGCGTGACGTTGGTGGACACGGTTAACCAACTGTTAAATCTGCACGTCTGTAATCCGCTGATAAGGACCTCCGTACGTATCTTTATCCAACGTTCCCACCACATCCTCTAGCATCCTACATTGATTCTGTATGAGATTTCTATAAACATCGGTCGTACTTTACGCCACTTTATACCTTCCCCGATAACCTCGGGCCTTGTACGTCCGTTCCTTCTTCAACACTTTCCACTCGAACGTGAAAAGTTGTTAACGCGGGAAGCCTTGAAACGTGCACCAACACTTCCCCAACGAACGAAAAGTTCAATAACAAACTTGTACATTAATATTCTTTATGTATTTATCAATTTTGTTTCGGGTTTTTTCGCTCGAACGGTTCCGAAAGAGCTCTAAGTATGCATATTAGTAAATGTGAGTTGAAAATTGTGGGGGTTGGATATATGGGGATCGTAATAAATTAATTCAGTCATTTGTACTTGTCTGTGACCCTGAACTTTATTTATCTACCCCACCCCTTCCCATGAAAAGACTAATTTATTTTCTACTTATTAACGCTGTAGTAAGCCTTAACAAATTCCGTCAAACAGAAAACGCACACGCACGTACACACGCACACGCGGACACACGTGCAGTATTGTAAAAAGAATAAAAAACAACTAATTATTCATTTTGCCAAAAGACAGGTCGTTCTGCTTTTGTTTCTGTTTTGCCGAAAGACAAAAGAATGCGTACCCAGGTTTTTTATGAGTGTAAAAGTGAATCTGGTATAAACAAGTTTAACAATTAAGCCAGCTTTCCTCGAACTTCGTTCCTGTAACTGCCACCAGAAGTTGTTTGTGAGTTTTAACTTCCTTCCTTTGTTCTCTAGCATTTTTTGTTTGTCCTTTTTCGTTCTTCGTTCCATTCCACATCGTTCTCTCATATTGTATTCTTTGCTCCCGCATTTCGTCTCGTGTCGTAGACCAAGATGTTCTTCTTTCTTTATTTCTGACATTCGTCTTTACACTTCTTCAAATGTAAGGAAAATGGACCTTGACTCACTTGTGTGCTGTTACTTCGCTAGTTTTTTTCTTCAGTCTCAGTTTATTTCTCTAGCGTGAATGTCTATTCTCGGCAAAGTAAATGTTCCCATTGTGGAAACGTGATGAATATTTAGAAAGTAAATACACTTACGCCAACACAGGACAAAGTGCCTGTTCAGTTAGCACTGCCATAATGAGTTATTCGTTGTTTTTCAGGGAACACAAATAGAACGAGATCAAACGTGAATCTTGACAGTATTATGTCAATGAAAAATAATTGTCTCTGTACACATACAAACCTGTATAATGCCCAGGTAAAATGCTAAAATAAAAATGTCAAATAAAAGAAATTCAACAACAGGTAAAGAAAATATGAAATAATATCCGAGCGAACAAAAACAATGCTCGTATTATCATATTCACGGTTAAATTCATTTTTATGCAATTTGAAATTACAATAAATTTAATAAAACTGATTCAATCGATGCGGAGGCATATTATATTTACATATTGAGTAGCGGCGAAATATTTACGGTCTAATAAGTTCATTTAATAACTGAAAAATTAATCATAAAAACACGTCTATTTGCATCAATATCCATCATATTGATGGATATTGGAAAAGTTTATGCTTCATAAAATATATTGTTATTATTTTATTATTTTTCATCAAATTTAAATATACTGCAATATGAAGCTGTTTTAATTGCAAATATTTTCATAATGCGCTAAAATTGTTTGATCAAATATATTTTTTGACATTTCAGTATTAATATTTTTTAAATTTATTTTCAGATGTTCTTGAAGGTACAACATCAACTGTTACTATGCAGCCATCCACGATGATACGAGAAGCTATGGGTAACTCCCCCTCGTCCCCACCATATCCTGGATACTCATCACACTCACCGTATGTACGGAGAGCATCTCCACCGGGTTCACCAGCTCCTAAGAAGTGTTGCTTTGAACGCAAGGATCCGTATCCGAAGGAGAGTTTCCTCTGCTGTTGTTACACATGTCCAGCAGCGAGGAAGACCTCGGTGTTCGCTTCCATAGGAGTGTGCTTCCTAGTGATAGCGTACACCATTATTGGAGCATTCACCTTTATGGCATTGGAAGGTAAGGTATCAAATTAACACATTTTCTATAAATCTTTCGAAACCATTTAAATGCAGACAAGAAGATTCGAATATTCATCTTTAGAATTCGCTTATATGATACTGATCAATCGCTACGTTATAGTAGGCAATATTGTCAATTTATAAGCTACCCGCTCACTTGAAGCATTAAGTTTGTGCTAGTATTTATCGACTAACTACTGTTACTAACTTCACTTCTCATTACGGATCAAATTTCACACATGTAAGCAGAACAAAGACAACTCCCTTTGACACTAATGGCGTATATTGACGTCATAACTTGATAGATCACACATTTATAACTTCGTTAGTTCGGGAGGAATGGGGCGAGGGCAAAGCGCTCGTCTTACCTACCCACTTGCTATGTCTATGTTTGTGTTCTACGCGTTCATCGTTCTATATAAACGTAATTACACACTACTATTAAAATGACAGCGAATCTAATTTGCTTTTTATCAACGGAGAAAATGATAATTTCAAATCATACATACATAAGATTACTCCTTTTTCATTACCGGGAGTAGTAGTTACTTATTAGTCCCACCTTCTGAATATATAATTTTTTGCCACATTTAAAGTAATATTATCTATTCTAACTTCTATATAAACCTGTATACATTATTCAAAAAATACATTACCTTAAAAACAATTGAATATTATTCTAAGAACGAGGAAATATGAACGTTCCTCTAAACGTAATTTGTGTCTAGAACAAAATGAAGCATATCTCTTCCAAGCCATATAGCTACATAGTTATATACACAAGTGTATTTTCTTAATAGAGAGACTGCTGCCTTCTGATAAGAAAGGTTTTTGTCTTCTAATTACTCTAAACGGGGCTAGTTGCAATAACGCTGCCTCCGTTGCGCAACAATATTGTTTTTGTCCCTGCCGAAGTTGTTGATCGATAATGTAACCAAAATTACAGTTTCTTTCGCCCGGGGAATTGCTAAATCTAATTGTAATTAGTGAAAATACCCGTATATGTACAGATGTTCTTCAGCCTTCAAAACTTTACCAATTTTAGTTTCCATCATTAATATTCTAATACGATTTTCCATTTATTTCAGGTGGCATACACCATGAAACAGCGGTAGCAGCATCAAAACCAAGTCCGAATCGTGAAACATCAGTTTCAGATCTCAGATCGCACACTGTGGACAGACTATGGAGTATAACAGAGAATCTAAACATTTTGTACCGTGAGAACTGGACACGACTTGCAGCTGAAGAGGTGATGGAATTCCAGGAGGCTTTAGTGCGGGCGTTAAGGACCTCAGGTGGTGGAGCATACGTTGCTTCCGCTAGAGGAGGAACGATGTATTACTCACATGAACATCGTTGGAGTTTCAGTTCATCATTCCTTTATTCATTGACACTCATTACTACAATTGGTAAGTGATTTTATAGAAATTATATATCGTTATATATATTTTCATTCGTATTATTACATAACTAGAAGAGCAGACTAAATAATATTATTTGAGGAATCACGCAATATATTTTATTATTCCATTTATACCAGAATGCATTTTTCCATATTGACATATAAATATTTCACAATTGTAACATGACAGCATGTAGGTATACGTGCTCGATACGTTTAGTAAATATTTCATAAGACATACAAAGTTACATACACTGACGGAAATTACCAGTGCACTGCTTTAATTGATGTGCAAACACTATTTGACTTGCATCAAGTTTCAAATGATTAATGGTATTAATTATGTATGTCCAGTCGTATGCAGCCCATTAAATTCGATACCAATAGGTCACATGCTGAATTACATGCATGAACTTCTGTTGAATGCAACAAGAAATGCATGCACAAACTACAAGTGTAAGCTATACCGTAATAAGATTAACTGCAATTTTAATCGCACATTCAGTTGAAAAATATAAGCTACTTACTTCAGACGAGATGGTCTGTACTCTCTTCATACTCGTATATTATTGTCAAAGTGCTTATGTTAATTTTAATGTATATGTAAAGTACATTTCTCTATTTGTAACAATTGCAAAGCTCTCGTCTTTCGATGTAAACTAAAAATAACATGGAATATTTGTTTTCAACATGCAGTATGTATGAATATTTTCATAACTGAACATACACGAGCGAAGATATTTGGAATTATTTCAGAACAATGTAATTTTAAAGTTGAACAGAGTATTAGTTTAACAAGACTTGCTATTTACTTTGAAGCAAACAGAACAAAAAAATAATAAAACAATTTGCTCGCAGCATAGTTCCAAACTCTAACTACCAAACCGACTAACAAGATTTTGTAAAGAACCGTTTCAATGTACTTGGAAGTACATCAGACAGTTGTAAACTTGCCGTTAGTTTTCAGCGGAACTCGTAATTACAATACATATATATATATGTAT
>JAGJTL010000156.1:243445-255434 GCA_022063505.1 Calosoma granatense
ATATGAGTTGTATGCTCGTAAAACCAGTTCTTCGAAACTCGGTTATAACTAATGTTCTATATACGAACTGACAACTCGTACTATATATGGTAACTAATAGTTATAGTAACTGCTAATTATTTACTCGTGTTACAACTCATGTTAACAAACTATATTCTACATGTTTATCTTTGTTCAATTATTCAATTCAACACTTTGCATACAACACAATATTCATTGTTACATTGAAAATATTAGAAAACATAACCTAAGTATGTTCGCGCCGTACCATAGCTGTCGGACACGTCCCGGTTTGTATGCAAGCACAAAGTATGTACAATGAATGTCGATGGGTATGCGTTGAATTCTTTTGTTATTTTTTGTCAGCATCCCACACGTTTCATACACAATACGCTGTGCACTCGTGCAGATGAAACTCTGTTGGTAATATAGAAAATTACTTTACCGACGGGAGTAACGTTTTAGTATTACGCCGTCCTCGTGTGTGTGTGTGTGTACGCTGTGTGCATTCTGGAAATTGTATCGCCCCGTAAATGATCTGTTGATTATATTCTCAGACATTTTACAAAATAACGCAAGCTATATACTGGGAACATAGTCGACTGTGTTTGCTACACTTATGATACTTACTGCTACTACCACTACTGTGGAACGAATTATCGATAGAAGTGTAGCAAGCTCAGAGTTAATTCGGATTATCAACGTCGTGTAGTGCTTTTACTGTGAGTGGTTCAGGATTATATGTACCTATGTTACGATTATATAAAATGGTAGACGACAAATTATTCTTGTCTTGGAGTAGAATTAAAATTAATATTATTTCACATAACCTTTTTAATATAGTTTAAATACACAACAGTATGATTATAAAACTAATAATATTTCAAATGTTATCTTTCTTTTCTTGGAGAATTTTTAATTAACCAGTTGACGGCTGTACAATTGTGCATAGCATAGAGTATTAGGGTCCCTATGTGTATATGTGTATTTTTGCCAAGTTGTAATTTGAAGTTTTGCAATGTTTGAAAGACTACTTTACTACCGAAAGCGACTAAAAGTTCCTTAAGCCCCGCAATGTAAAAACTACCAAACTGTTTCCCATCCGACAACTTTACAAATCTCTGTTTTATCGGCACACCGACACTAAGATATCGGAGATGTGATGTTGAAATCTTATCATCCTACAGTTCCGCTGGATATCTTTGAATCCAACGCTAGATTCACTGTAATCTGAAAGTAACAAAAAGCAGACACTTCAATGATACCCGATAGACGAGAATGTACCAATGTGCACTATTAGATTAACTCTTTACTGCACGAATAACCGTACTGCAATTACTTAACTTTTGCTATTCAGATTAAAATGTAAATCGTTGTACAGACACACACAATCGTAATGTGATAAAACTACCGTAATCCTAAATTACAGTAAATAAAGTAAACACACAACTTTTGCCCACAGTCTACTGTTTTTGTCAACCGGTAATTCTCATTTAATTGACATAACCTAACTTTTATCCGAACGAGCAAAATGGGTTCCGACACGAGTGTAAACAGTGGAGAATAGGCAGTGAATTTAAAGATTCAGTCCCGGAGATCCGGACCATACAAACCATGCAGGCACATTTAATTGTGTACTTTCAACTTTTCCGAAAGTTGTTCAGGCAAAAACAAAGTTCTAAGCCAATTATTCCAAATCTGCCACCACATTCCTCACTGTAACAGTGGCCGGTTCATCATCATTGTGCAGCCCCCCACCAACGAAAGAATTTATGACGGCAACGAAATGAGCAAGACTATGAAGATTATGTTTGGAAAATGCTGATTTTAGAATTTTGTACGCCCTGTATTAAGAGTGCGCTCGACCCTTTGCTTCGTTAAATGAAATTTAAATGATTATATTTATGCGGGTATGATTAAATTAACTTCTGAGAATTTTATATTTCTCTTAAATATAAAGTGCAGACTGATTAGCATCTATGCTGACAAAGAAGCGACAACTTCTTTTTTTTTTGGATAATCATAAAATATTCTCTATGAATAATGGGTACTTACTGGTGTGCCACAAAATATAGAGTACATTTTCTCAACGAGAGTAGATCATTGTAAAGCCGTGAATATAAACAAGAAAATTTGTTATTGTGAGTCTTTTCCAATATAAATCTATTTTTAGAAGCAACATCAGAATATATGAGTAGATACACAACAATATTGTGCATTTCTTTTTATCTTTCAGTGAACGGCAGACATAACCTTACAAAATGTATTACGCTTCGAAGATCAAAGGCACTTGTTTACAGGTTGTGTTCAGTCGGCCCTCAGAAGTCAATATACACATACATACACATACGTACCGTACATAGATTACACTACTGAATCAGATGTACGATATTTGTGTATACACATCCATATATAGATGTGTCCTATGACTTTCGATATTGTCATATTGTGTACACGGTCATGGAAATCACAGTTGCTCTCTGGACTAGACAATACAATTTTAAATTTACTCGTTCACCTGACCTGATGAACATGATTCCAATGCAGATGTATTATTTCTTTACAGCAAACTAGCAAAATTACATGTTAAATTTCAACTAATCATCTCTGCTGCAAATATATAGCATAGAGAATTATGTCCAGAAAAAGTTGTACATTTGTTATTTTATATTATTTATAACAAAAGACAGTAAAACAAACTCCACTGACCCCAAATATTTTATTCAAACATATTCCACCTAGAAACCCTTTTCACACAACGACCTGAAATTAAATTTATGCCACGCTGCCCCCAAAATATCAACTTTCTTCTACGTCAATGACCCGCTATACCCTTTTCACAACAACTTAAAATTTAATTTACACTTTAGTGCCCCCAAAAATGCAACTTGTACGTTCGTGACATAGATTAAAACATATGTTATGCATTTAACAATAAAATAATGAATTTGAAAAATTATTTCTTATACCTATAGGAAACTTATGAATTACCTGTGTAGAATAAATAGAATATACATTTGAGTGTAGCATACACGAATTTTTTTAAATGTTCATGCATGACAAAATAAATGAATTTTTGACATTTCCATTATAGTATTCGTCATATTTCTTTAGATTCTATTTTTTTCCGAGTATAATAGAATGCAGATATGTAATTCATTTCCAATTTTTGACATATGGTAATGTAATCAATCCTAATCATTTTTCAAATAATCCTTTTACCTTATTTTCCAAAATTTACATATCATTGAAATGCGAAAAAAAACACTGAAATTCTGTTGATAACTGTATAATGACGTAAATAAGGTTTTCATATTTTAACATGCATTGAGATGTTTTAATTCACAACTAGAATATATATACGCACTTGTGTTATAATTGAACTGAGGAAATTATTTGAACAAAGATGCAGAAACCATATACCTGTCGAAATTATCTCTGTAGCAACTCCATACCGACGCCTCACCGCAAAATGTAATTACAGTAACAATATAAATTCTCGCGGTTATATTAACTTAATCCACAATCAGAGCATAATATTAGGGAAATTCATTGCGCACAATTTCTCAAACTGCGCAGATCCATCGTGAAGTTGTTGCAAGTACGTTAACTTATGTCCCTAAAGCGATACGTACTTCACGCCGAATGTATTCACTCCGAGTTTAGCACGAATTCTAGTACTACTACTACTACCAGTGTAACTGTTAGTCCAGTATTCATTTAATATTCCCCGACGACTCTGTATCACGTATTTCCTGTACGAGCTTGTTCGCTGGATACCTAACTACAGATTCAGCTTCCACAACTTATTGTTGCACGTGGCTGTTTGACAATATGCGGTAAATTCGATATCGCAGAAAATAGTTCTCGACCTCTTGGGGAATTTACATGTGTATTGTCGTATTGTAGAAATCATATGGCCCGGATGTTCTGTAAATGGTTTAATATATATTTTCCATTAATTTCATACGTAGATTGTTGTACTCATTTCATAAATTCTAGTACAGTGCTTCTACCAAAACAATAAACTTAAAAAAGCCATTATGAAATAATTCCAGCGTCTTCCAAGTTTTCACTGCTATAAGACACACGAAAACAGCAAAGAAGGCAATGTTACCAACTTCACCGTTGATTGTTTGAAACTTCCGTAACGGGTTGCTATGCGTTATATTTTATTTATTTTCCTTCAGAAAGTTGGCAAACATGTCCAAGTTCCTCTGGGCTCAGAAACACAGTGATACATCTGCTGGATGAAATTTAATCAGTGACGCTAAAACTTTTCAAGTTCCTTCTCATTATACGTCTGACAGTTGAGTACCTAACCACTGTAGTTAGCACACTTCTATACTTTTCAATGTGTATATATAACATTTCCTGGAAGTATAAGGTATTACCCTGAAATAGCTTTAATTAAAATGATGATGATTTTGTTTGTCTGAAACTTTGCACATTATTAAGTCCTGTTCTTGTTTATCTTTATATCGCTGTTAGATTAAATTAAATTAAAGGCATAGTTCTGATCCTTTCTGTAATGTCTCATAGAAATTACCACGAAATTCTACCTTACGTACATCAGTGAATGTGATGTCAGAATTCGAGATGAAGTGTTTAGTTGAATATCCTGTTCTATACATGGACAGACAGACAGACAGAACTGGGAAGAGATAGAAATTGAAATGAGAAATGCACAACACTGCAAGACATCGGTCGATGACGGGAAATCGCAACGTTTCCAAGACGGGCGTCTCCCCGCAGACAGTCGTGGTGGTTGTCGGAAAATGCAGTTGAAAAGGATGTTATGAAAATTAGGTTTTCCGTTCCATTTTCCCTTGGCACTCGTCTTCGCTAACTTCGTTGCACAAAACCGTGCTGAGGCGCCATCGTTTCCGGCATTTACAGTTTAACGTTAACACATTTACCCGTTCACCACAACGAAACCATGTTATACCCGTACAACGTTCCTCCATATACATATACCTGTCCCCCTACCTGCATTCGTAGAACGCAGGAGATGACGTTCAGTAGATTCATATTCTGAACAGGATAAATTAAAATGGGCGTTGCAAATTGTATAATCCAGTTTACGGTACTGAACGACATAGCACTACTATAAATATCCATTGCAATAAATTATTAGAAAATATACAATATTCGGACGCAGCTGTCTGTATATGTATAAATACAGTATCAGGGGGGAAAAATTGCTGACAGAAATATACGTTTTGCTCTGTCGCCGCTATTGATCTACGTTGGCTGTGCATTCCGTGCTAACATCACGAAATTCAACAGCTTCACATGTGTAAGGTTTTCTTCACATACTACACACACACAGACACATCTATTTGTCCTTATATACACTTCTATAAATACTCATCATACACAAACCCATGTATATAACGAACATCCATGCATAGGTATATGTGTGTGTTCTATACATATATACACACGCACACATGTATACAGTTATACTTAGGTACATAACACGTAACCGCACTCACACACGCACGCACACATGTACAAGTTGAGTTCGAGCCCTTCGACCCTTTGCCATGTCATCTTAATTAGTTTATTAGCAAAAACAACACGTTTACACTCTGCTTGCATGTATGCTGATTACGTGCACGTGGTTAGTTGTTGACAGGTCATTCTTAATTTACCCGCCAGGAGAATAATCATCATTCAACCTTTATTGTTGACAGTTTGAAAGATTCACAAGTGAAGTAAGAATGAAATGATCAGCTTTGTACACTAGAATAGAACTATGTAAGAGAACACACTCGTATATGTTGTTGCTTACGATAAATTGAAAACGAAATAGCTGAACAACAGGGCAACGTTCAGTGCTGCTGTCTAACGGCAGGGTGTAGAGTAAATTGATTTCGTGCCCGTATTACAAGCACTGATACACAATGATGAGAGGCTGTTTCCTATCTACGTGAGTATTAATATTCATGTTCAAGCATAAACATTTGCTGGAAAATTCCACCAGAGAGTCACTTTCCGAATTCATTTGCATATTGATTACTTATCGTATCATATCACCATGTGACGTTCAATTTATCTGAAACAATATACTCTTATAAGATGATACAAATAAATATTAATATTACAGACATACATACATATATACAATTCTTCAAATGTATAATGATCTGTAAAATTATTCTAGAACGTTAAAAAAATATTTTAAAAACCATTCTTTTGTTCAATTTTTCACAGATTCATGCAGACATTATTCGTACCGATATAAATCTTGTCATTCATATTTACTTGAAACCATAAAACTTGGAATGTAAAATTGTACTGATAACATAAAACATGTTTATAGGTGTACTTGTAATAAAAACATATTACACAGTAAAACAGCTCTGTAAGATACGGAATATTTACACATTGCTTTGCTTGAAATGAATAACCTGAGAAGACAAGTAGGTGGTATATATTACAAACACTCCTACATCTTGCAAACGAACGTCTAATTAGTAATTTCTAAATATGTATAACATACACAAGGTATAAATCTACAAACAAAAACACGATTTGCACAAACATACACACTAATTCTCTTACATATGTTTGCAGTCAAATCTAGTTCTATATACATACGTATGTATGCATACATATATGCATGCATCTCGGTCTACTTATACTATATATTTGTACACACATATGTACATACGTACGTACCCACAACAGACTTGAAATTAATCTAGAAGCCGCTGAAACAATGAAATGCTGCAATACGCTGTGTTTTACAGAGAAAGAGCATACTGATACCCGTAGTAAATTTAAGGTTATATGGAAAACACACTGCTTTATACAGAACCGTATCTACTTAAATTCTAACATATAAACATTTAATTCAATTTAAACCTATCTAGCAAAAATACTTAAAATATTTTGTTTTTTCTACAAGATAACTTGTTATGTTCACTGATGTATATATTTTAATATCTCTGATTACGGACCTGGCGGAAAGTCGATGACTTGAAATAAATTAAGTCTGTCTAAGTTTACAACAGAACGTGACGTTCAACCGTAACGAAGAGTAATGAGCCTCTAATTAAAAATATACGAATTAATGGTATTGAACTTATCGGAAAATTTTCTAATTATACAACTACACTTCCGTATTTTTTTTTTCTTGAGAATCCAAATATTCATTGTGAATTAACGTAATCTGTTTAAAAAGTGTTGAAAGTTTTTGAAAACTAAATTTGCTGTCATGAGGTTTTAAAATGCTGCAGGTACCCTCATAGGATTTTAATTCATGAATTTTAACAAACCTTTTACAAAAAAATGGCATTTCTACGCTGTTGTTACGAATTCTATTATACATATACACGTATGTATGTATGCACATGTCTACCGGTGCATACATATCAAAGGTAGGACGGAATATAAAATCTTGTGATGTCGGTAGTCTACTCGTTGCTGGCTAGTAGCGTCCCGGTGCCCAGGAATCTCCTGGGAATAGTTTACATCGTTAATGAAAGAACACGAGACTCATCTTTCACGTCGTAGCCAGAAGTGAAGTAACGTTTCACTGAACTTTCTCTTAACTTTCCAGGAGAAAAATATTTAAATAAGACAGAAATTCCTGTACTAAACAATGTGTCATCTCGTATATTTAAGTACTCTTGTAATTATTTTTGCAAATATTAATTTGCTATTGTTGGTAATTATTCTTCACCAATATTCACAGGTGTAGGTACGTGGTTAAAAAACTATAATCACAAATTATAAAACATTAATTAACGACAAGGATTACACTTAATTTTTCTCGTAGATGCATTAATTATTTAATCCATCTTAATTAACTTTTGTTATTAAACTCTTTTAGTCTTAACAACTACAGCTTTTTTTCTATTACTTCATCAATCATATTTCATTATATACCGTCATAATTAAAGTACAATTAGTGTCTTTAATCTTTCAAATTAAAAGTGTAAGAAAATATTCAATTACTTTCTTATAATAGTGTGCTTTGCATAATAAAATATCAATAGTGGTAAATTTAATTTTTGTAAATAAATTTAACAAAAACTCCATTCGTTAAAAATATATTTTCTATTAAATTCTGCCAAGTAAATATCTCGGATAAATAAATATTTTTATGGTGCCCTTCTGGTGCTGGATGCCGCTGGATATTTGCATATCGTGGCGGAGACCACGTACACATGTCTAAAATGTATGTGACATGTTACAACATTCGTGCTGTTACATGTCAGTTTATTGTTCATAAAATTCTTGTCCGTTTTGCATGAAAATAATTTCACATTTACTTCAGAAAAAAATGAATAAAACCTTAAATATAAACTGAAATTGTACATTTACAACGACAGCTCTGTATATTTATTTTAGTTACTTTCTCTTGTAAAAATTTCATTCTGGTATGAAGTATATTATGATGTTTTCAAAGTTTTAATGTAGTTTTAAAATATATTTTTGTCTTTTCTAAAATTCAAAGCGAATATTCACGAAAGAGATTTAACTTTTTCAGAAATGTCTATATGTATAAAAATATTTTCTTGTAAAAAACTTGACGTTTGGAAATTCCATTTGTCATTCGGTAGCATCCATATTCAGTCTTGTTTAAATATTAATGATATTCCGTTTCTTGTGTGAAAAATTCCCTGTTTCGTTTGCCCCTTGATTTATTATCGCTCCTGTCTGCATCCCATTTCTCGTTCTGTTATCGTTGGAGAACGGGTGAATGCGTCTCTCCTTATATCGATCCGTCCAATGGTTCCATTTCGTTTTCGGGAATTTAGCAGTTTTATCGGATAACCACAAAACTAGATTGTAAGCGAAATGATCACGAAACGATAGGTAACGCTTAACTATAATTCGTTGTCATATAGGTTTTTACACAACACGAAACGAAAAAACACAACAATCCGAAATGAAAGAAATTGTAGAAGAGTGCGAAATTGAAAATGGATTCTTTCGTGTTTATTTTTTATATTTGTTTTCTGTTAGTGATTTTGACCAGGATAATGTTAGAAAAGTGTATTGAAATACTATTGAAATATCACATTTGCTACACGCTATTTTTTACAAATCATAAATTCACGTCATATAAATTGAAAACGCATAAATATGATTGACAATTGCATAAAATATTATTGTCAGATAACAATACAATATTGATTGGCCTATATTTGAATCTGGAATAATACTACTATTATTGGTTTTTTTATGTTAATTTTAATTATAAGTCGATTGGGTATTGAGGTGAATTGAAATGCGAATTCTCGGTGGGCCGTGAATCGTTGGCGCTGTTGTTGGAATCATTCCATTGTACTAGTTCCAGCTAATTACACTTTTCGAGCTCATAAACTATTATCTTAATCACAGGCAACGTGATTCTCCTTAGTGGTTTTCTCAATTAACTTCTTGCAATACTACCAACGTACCCGAAGTCGATGAAGAAAATTAAATTTAGTTTCGGCTTTCGTGCTTCTGCCGAATCTGATTTCGGTTCAAATCAAAGCGCTCTCTGACTTGCGATCACATCCAGTTACAACGACCAAATAGACTTGCACGGTCGTGCTCTTATTAAACTGATTACTCGTCGAATTCGCTGCTGTTTAAATCAAGCTTTATTACATTTACCTCCTCCTGGGGAACATTGCAATTTCAAATTTCAAGTATCTGTTTCATCATGTCTTCTACAAATACACTTCACATATTTTATTTTCATTGTTACTGCAAATTTTGATTGTAATTTTAACACTTTGACTACCGTTGTATATATATTTCGATACACATCATAGCGGGCTTACGCGCTGCATGTGTTCTATTATATACACATTTATTTTTAACTTTCTGGCCGCCTGTATGTGTGTGGAGGTTACTTTACATGGTTTTCAATAAGGATATCATTTATTATAAATTATTAATTCTGTACCGTGTGTATATTTCGGGCACATGGAAGTTATTGACGCCAAATTAAATTGTTTTATGAAAGTTTAAATTCTATGTAACTAATGTACTCATGACGCCACAGTCCCCTTTACGAAATTCGGCCCGGCAGTCAAAGTCTTAAACCAATACCGAAACACCACGAACGCAGTGAATAAACAAAAACATATAATCATTAATATGTAAATGAAACTGTATGAACATGTCTCGATTAATAATTCAAAGTACTATTCCTAAATTACTGGTTTCTATGACTACCATCCTTACTGATATATCATTAAGTAAATATTGCATGATACCAGACTATCATTGGTAGGTAGATATAAGTATTTATACAAAATATATGGTCAGTTTACACGAAACTGAATATATATCCACCACTTATCTATAGCACGATTTTTTCCGTTCCGGAAATCATTTCCATAACTGCAATCCTATCCGGAAACTAGGCCTTTTTTCTACTTCACAGCCTGGCAACATATAGGAATTTCTAACAAATGGATTCCCCGCGCAAATATTTTTGACAGTTAACGATATCCGCCATTTTTTTCTGAGCAAATCTAAGAGAAATCCAATGGAAAATATGTTTGTAAATATATTTCACATATGACTCGTTGAATTGTAAGATGTTTGACTGGTTATTGTACATAAATATTGCATATTGCAATGTACTCTATATTAGATGTGTGCATTTTTAAATTCTAAACAGCTTTTTCAAATAAATTTTTCCTCTAAAATGCACTGAGAAAAAAATTTCCTATACATGAAACAATTAACCAGTAAATTGCTGTACTAGCCTACACTTGAGCAAGTTTCAATGGAGAATTATTAAACAGTCCCACAATCTGTATCAGAATGCCCAGCCCGGATCTGGAGGGTATCTGGAAATGCATTGTTTATTGGTGGACTTGGAGTGTCCGGAATTGAATGTGCCTGCAGTTATGCTATTAATGCTCTACCGCCGGATTCCTATCAAGGAACTATATAGTTCAGTTCTATAATCTAATACCTATATAGCTTATTGATCTATCTTACATTACACAGTGCTTGCATATGTACATGTACTCGTACTCGTGCACTGTAACACACAAATAGTGTCTCGGATTTCCAGTTGATCCTCTGGATTCAATTAAATGCATAATTGATAGAGACCTCGCCGAGTATTATTTACAAGACAACAAACACGTAATATCAAGATATTTTCTCACAAGCGAATTAACTAAACGGGGTCAATTACAAATCTAATTAAAACGAAACCATACTATACCGGCGTGTACAGTACAGCGAAAATATCCAAAGTTTTTATAATGAACTACTACTTTAATAATCCTAGTTCCATTAAACAGGTTCTAAAAATGAACCTGAACAAAATATAATAATAAAAATTAGTTTACGATCTCATTGCCGAAGTTGGTAACATTAAATTCTTCTTTCTATAAACTGCAAACTCGAACAAAACTAGGGTCATAATGTCCGTTAAGGAATATCCCTTTAACTAATAGCGGTAACATATTCATACAAGTTCTAAGTTTGCGTTGTGAACAGTGAGCGAGCGAGCGAGCGAGTGAGCAACTAGAGTAGAATTGAGGTACGGTATAGTAGCTATGTATGGTAGAAGTAGTAATAGTAATAGTAGTAGTAGTAGTTTAGTAGAACCGAATGAGGAAATTGTCCCGAAATCGTGTAGTCGCATACGGGCTACGCATTTATACAGAATCGCAATTAAACCACATCCTGTTCGTCCTCATTTCCGGTATTCATCCCCGTACTACTGCACGGTTCAGGTAACACGCCGCGACAGGATGTACGTAATACCGCTCCTGGCCACCACCGCACAACTAGACTCAGGGCGCCACTACATCAAGAATATATTGTCGTATGTGTATCGCACAGACAAACAGTGAACTATATATTTAATGAAAACAGATATAGGAATAAAAATAAAAGTCAATTATAAATAGTAATAATAATTTTACCTTGACCATTTTCATACTTAATTAATAATAATAATCTTCCAACAAACGTTACAACTTTATATTTTCTCTCAAACTTTGTGTAATAC
>JAGJTL010000156.1:255536-277406 GCA_022063505.1 Calosoma granatense
TATATGTTGTATAGCCATTATCTTTTTCCATCACAAATTCACCAAGAAACAAAAAAAGCTGAGAATGAAAATTTGCGCTCATTTTTTAGTGACAAAACAACAGCCACCACACAATACCGCACGCATTGTAGCGAAAAAGACAAAAAAATAGAAAAATATCGCCAAGCTAAGTGTGTCACAATTTAAATTTCGCGCCCATTTTCTTGCTCTACCAATTCACAGGAAACAAATGACGATCATGCGTCTTCTTAACCACGCGCCACACGGTATGTGACGTCACTTTATTTCCCGCCAATCACATACGATAGAACAGTGAAACACGGATACTGTGTCAGATGATTTTCTACAATATAGCTAAACGACCATGGAATAACAAAATACTTACATAAAATAGCACTAAGCCTATAATGCTAAAAAATGTTCACCATGAAACTTTTTTTCTTAGACCTAAAACGTAGAAACTTTTTTAGCAAACAGTTGGTAAATGTGTTTTACAATGATCATTTATTAGTAACTGTAACTCAGATTGATTTTGAGAAATTACCATTATTGTACGTTTTTTATGTATGCTATTATTTATTACTGTAATCTGAATGTGTATACAGGAGGCATATGCAAGTACGCGTGTCACGACAAATGGCCGTGGCGGTAGCTGTCAAAATGTCCGTGGTACGGCGCCTCTGTCGTTGACAACCGGAAAAATAACAAGTGCTTAATTTAGTTTCCGTTGTTTGTGCTGCGTCACGCGCACGTACAAGCTTGTCACGTGCCTTACGCGTACTTCCTGTGGAGAAAAAACTCCGCAACCCTACCGTGAAAGGTCTCGTCTGTCGCTGTAAGAACACTTGCTATTGTATTGCACAATACCGAGTAGAGGAGGGATCTTGCTAACTACGTAGTACGTAGGTAGAAATATTGTGTTCTTACTTCGGTATTCACAACAATCATACATACGTATGTACGTATGTACATATACTTTTAGAATACATACCTCTATATACATACTGTACGTGTATATACGACCTGTATGTACATACAAAGCAATACGTATAACGGTCACGAAGTAATAGCCTTCCGTTTAATTAGCGTCCAGACACACTGATAGTGATGGCATAGAAGCAGGCAAGCAACTAGATACTACCAAGCATAATGGTGTTATTCTGATTGAACGTTGCCAGTTAAACGTACACTACAAACTCTCAGTCTGTCTGTCTGACCGTCTGTATTGTACGTGTCTATCTGTCTGTATGTCAGCATAGCACACAGTTTCAAACACAGAACAGACTCCGTGAAATGTCTGTAGTTACTGTTCAAATATACAGTGCGGTAGTTTTAGCTGAATTGTCATTTGTATGAACCGTATAATGAGAGCCGGTCGACTACTTGAGATTAAGGAGTTATTCTGCGTAAAAACAATAGTGACATTGTACTGCTAGTGAATATATTCCAGAATATGATTGTGCAGGCAACTAATCTTACAAACATGTAAAGAACTGTTCTTCTGAAGTTTTGATCCATTTCTAGAGGTATGTTGTACATGGATTCACTTATTGCATTCCGTGTGTTACGATTCTAGGCATGCAGGTTCTTAGTGTGTGTTTGTGCTTTCTGTTATTTAGTGTCTTACGCTTTTCCACTCTCGGTATTACGCAGTAAATCTCAATCCACATACAGCCGTGCGAAATATCATTTTATATAACCAAAAGTTCATAACCACAACTCACTTCTGATGTAAGAGAAAACACGATTGTATTTTTCTCATGCGTTGTTCGCACACCAACCGTCATTAAACTGTATATACGCAAGATATTACATTTTGGAAAATTGATATTTAGGTAAAATTTATGAGGATTATACGCAAATTTAAGGGTGTAAAAGGGCCATATTTTTCTGTTGGTGGAAGAGAAAAATCTATATTACACCCTGGCCCTATCTACCTTGGCCTAATATAATTTGAAGGGCGGCTCGAAAAAAATCGTAAATTTGATGATAGCAAAGAAATGGATCGGAATTTTAAAAAGTCTGAACCCCCTTCCGTTTTCCCAATGCACGCCTCTGCATCTCTGAGGGATGCTAATAGCACGAGGGTCGTTAAGAATTTAATTAACAAGCAGCAGTTATTATAATGATGATATACTCGCGTTATATTTCTCTATTTTAGTTGGTAACAAAATGAAGTTTTAGAACTTTTTATTATACTCTGATTAAACTTTAGATCAATAACAAAACAAGCTGTACTTGCATTTATTTTTTATTGTTGCTTCTACTGTATTTATGTCACTGTGTTCTGGATACTAATATTGGACAATTATTCAACATAAAAAGTAACTATATGTAAATAATAATCTTCCACGACCGGTTTATATATCAAAACGTATTATCTGTTATGTAATAAATATGCTTTAAAGTACTAATAAGTATAAATACATTGACAGCATTAAAATATGATAGAAACTGTCCTGAATCTATATAAAAGAATAATCCCAATAGGATTATTATTACGTCTAGATTTGATTAACGAGTAAACGTCGTTTTTTCATGTTTTTTTATTCATTTAAACTTTGGAACTCGTTATATTTCTATAAATATGGCAGCTATTAGTTCCGTGTCGTTGCTTTTAAAATGAAAAATACCTATGTCCACGTCCAAGGACTTTTAGTTTTAACCACTGACCACAGTTGGTACCTACTAATTCACGCAGTATTGAACCGAACAGTGAATACTGACAAATGAAGGCAAAACTTTGGTGTTTTTTTTTTGCTGTTCTGTGTCGGATGTAAGTTAGAATTAGTTTTTGTTTCACATGTGACTTGTTTTAAAGTCTCGGAAACTGTAACAAAGTGACTTTTTATGTAAATCAGCTTATGTTTCAGTGGACGGAAGTGAAGAAAGATTGTACTTTTGTTTTGTAATGTTGGTACTTGTATAAATGTGTATGAGTTGTGTTTGTAAAACAAGCGTTGATTAAAGGTTTTAGTATTTGCCTTTTAATGCACATGTTTTTTTCTTGTTTGAAATATTAATTAAAATGCTCCTTTGAGTTGAATGCGCAATAGATAACTAACTATCATACGTATAGACATTGGCATGTACATACAATGTTTACAAGTCTCTGCTAGTTTTATATTCAGGACTGGTAATAGCAACATCATTGGCACCATATCAGGAACTCTTGATTTTCAATTTCGTAGTATTTTATCTAAATTCCCCAACGTACAACATGGATCTGTTTAGAAGAGAGGATACACTGTAAGGTTTTGCACATTCATAGAGTGTCAGTGAGTGTATACAAGTTCTGAAATTCACTAAGTTCACCATGGGAAATCATCGGTGTAGCGTTGATGCCTCACCGGGATTCGAACCTAGGACCGACGGTGGCCGATCGTTAAATTGCTGTTACCGCCGGGAGGATATATCACATTGATTACCAGAACTCTAAATTGCCCATTATCCTTGACCACGCCCGGGGAATTTGTTACTATTTCCTGATGTCCGTGTATGTGTGATCAGCAGTACATGAACCTCCATATCTGGTACAACCCAGCCTAGTCCTAGCACCTACTACCTAATAGAGAGAGAGTCAGTAGTTTATTTGCATCGTCTTGACACGTTTTTGTTTGCGTGATCTTTATTCTCGCCATAAATTTTCCTCCCGAGTACAATCTTTCCTTACATTGATTTTCTCGCTTTCCTTGCCTAACACAATTCACAGAGCATCCTAAAAACTAATCATAAAACTTTTTCTTATCGTCCTTTCTCTTTCAGCCATTGGGGAATTTCATATCTCTATCTTTTTTTATCCAATGGCCTTGGACCTAAATTTCAAAGTCAGAAAAATTGAATTCCTCTTGAGAGACATTGTTAGAAAACCAGATATACGTTTATGCTGATGTTTTCAACTCCTACTTTCGTTACAAAGGAACAAGTCGAGATAAGGTGAAAGATAGAGGGACAGAGAGTGGGAGGGGATTAAAAAACAGACGGACAGAGAAAGCAAATATCGTGTTATACCAATGTTCAGAAAGAGAACATTTTTAATCAAGACTAGAATTTATTTTTGAAAGTTCACAAAGGTAGTTCAGGAATTGACTCGGGTGAAATTTGAAACTGCAGAAACACGAGCAAATGAATGTCCCTGATAATTCAGACTCGTATTACAGCGTTGGCGAATGTCTTAAATATCAACGGAAACGAATGTTTCTTCTCACGGACATATCTATCATGAAAAACAACTGTGAACAAAATAAATTCATTTCAGTAAAATTTGATAAAATTAAGTTGACAAAAACAAAGAACGTTTGTATTGTCATACAAAACAGAAGTTATGTTATTATCTGTGTCGAAATCTAAGAAATGAAATACGAATATACTCATTATTTTTATTTTTAGTTGTCATTATTATGAAATGATACAAGGTTCCATGTATTATTGTAATGTTTACTTGAACAGATATTTCTATATTAATATTAGACCGCATACTCGAGTAGAATCGACAGCTTATATTGTACTTTATTATTTTAATACTACTCTGCCAGAAAATTAATTTTCAAGATACAAAACCTAACCTCTCTCTCGTTTCAGACATGTATACATACGTATGTTTATTTAATATTCAGCAAAACATATTCTAAGCACTCGTATGTCGGATAATCTTCTCCCCAAACCAAACAATCATACAATACACATACCTGGGGCACACATACATAACCACGAAATCAGGTAAAACAATGGTGTCGTCAAGTGATGAGGTTACATCTAGTGGGTTCAAATTAACAAAAAGACATTCGGTCGGTAATAAATATCCACCAGCGACTTGTGCTTTCAACTCATTTCATCTCGTGACACTGTAATGTATACGTCGGTATAAGCGAAATTGCCAAACATACCAGTACTCTGAATTCTCCAAATACTAAGATAAATTACTCTGATCTTTATGTTCCAACACTTTGAGTATTTGAAATTCTTCTCTACTAGTTAATCTACTGAGCAGAAGAATATCTACTGGTAATTTACTGATTTATATTCGTGCCAATCTGGCTAAGGATTCCTGAACATTCGACCTAGTAGAATGTACTCGTAATGTGTACGACAAGACGAGTAAATTGTACTCTCGCCTACAATGCAATGTGTTTCCAAAGCTGTTTAAACATTAATGCCAACCTTTTAGAACAAAATTCCTTCGTACATGCTCCCTAGTTACGGTGGTGCTGCTGTACTGGCGTACTCTCGTACTAATGTCACCGAACATACATACATACATACGTGTATGAGACTGTATGCAGGGCCGGATTATCCACACAACCATGGCTCTAGGGTAACCAGCTTTTAGAAGTTTCGGGTAATATATTTCCGAAAAGTTTTTTAATGTTTTATATATTAATAAATAAATAATACTTCGATGATTAATTATGAAAAATTATATTAAAATAATAGTTATTTCCGACATACATACATATTTAAAAATACTACGAGTTTATATTGAAATAACCTTAATTTAGATTGACAAGGGCGGAGGACCATCTTAAGCATAACTTCAGGCCCTGAAAGGCTTAATCCGGCTCTGGATGTATACGTACATTGGACATGTTCGTCTGTAAATGCCTTACAAGGAACGTTACCAAGAGACTAGTACTAACAAAGGGTCCAGTGTCCTCTGGGATACGAAACAGTTGAAACTTGACGTCTCCAGTAAGTCATGGATGTTGTGGCCGCAGGTTATGTAGGACAAGATACTTGACACAGCTGTTGGAAAAGTAAGAGGCAGATATGCATCTAAATAGAATATTTCCTATTTACAGAACGATGACACTAACGATTACCGTAAGACGCATAGTTGTACAGTAAGCCATAAATACCATAATCATTGGACTTGAAGAAGACATTTTGTTTTGAAAAACATTTTACTAAATAAGTTAAAATGTAACTCAAATTCAAACCTTCTCAGACATAAAGTAATGTGTCCATTCAATTAACATAACCTATTTCTTTAACTAGCCGAGATAACTTCAAGCAATTGCAACGCTTTCGAAGCTCACTTCAGGTGGAAAGCCGATGCGCGCCACTAATTTGAATTTATGACCGTCGTGAATCTTGCACGAACCTAGTTCCCGATAATTCCCGAGCACACGTAACTCCCGATCGCTTGCAGCCAACTTCACTCCGTTAGCTTTTGTTGCGAACCGTAGAGAACTGAATAGATAGATTAAGCGCGTGTCTTGTATCTCATTCTTTATTTAAGTGCACGTACCGTGTATTTTGTCTACTACCTTACATGACAATGTTACATGTTTGTGTTAGTACAATGAAGATTTATACTTGCATCATGTGCCTTCAGGTATAACGGTGATAATCTTTTACTGTATTTGTCAGTATATAGTTACGAACAACATTATGTCCCTAGGCACTGTGAAATATGTGTCAGAAATGAGAATAATAACCTGTTTTACATACGATATTATTTTTATAATAGTTCATTTAAAAATGAAAATGTGCTTCATTAAAATTTTCATGATAAAAGCTTTTTAAATATGAAAAACTGAACGAATGAGAACATACAAAGGACGATAACATATAAACTTAAGATCACAGAAAACATGAAAGCAATTTCAATTTCATTTTTAATTTGAATACGACGGAAAATTGAATTTAACCACAAAAGGAAATGCATCGAGATGTCATGTACATTCCCGCATAATTTTCTCTTCGAGCAAAACGTGACATATTACCTGAACCGCTGCATTTGACTTTATTATCTTTAACTGACATTCAGAATTATGGTATGGCAAGGAAAATATGCCTTACAGAAAATATATTTTAAATTATCGTGTATGGAAAATATTCGTCCGATGAAATATGACTACATAAACACGTTTATATACAAGGGATTTGTTCTCATATAAAACTAAAAGTTTGTCGGTACTGTGTTTATATGCTATAGTATGCTAGGTTATAGGCCATACATCTCTGAACATAATTTGTCTATGTATGAACATATTACCAGCTGAGTGAACGTATTCAAATATAATTTGGCAAGTAATTTATTACATCCTGACAGCTGACAGGAGGCACTTCCGCCCTTAGTTAATATTTCAAGTAGCTCACTTTATTGTTACATAGAATATCACGATTAGTTATTTTCCATATATCAAACAAAAATTCAATCTCAAGTACAACAAAGTACATATTGTACGCACACAAAGTTTACTCCACGCAGAGTTTGAATGTTCTACAAATATTGGGCTGGATAAAGCAAAGTCTAATGTACAATTCGATAGACTACATAACATACTAGTAGTATAGGACATATGTGAGTGTGTCTCTCCCTTTAATTATTCCGTTCAGTGGTGGCAACATAAACCAGTCCAAGGTGTCTGATAAACAGAAATATGTTTCACTGGGGAATGTGATAAAGTTACTGATATTTATGTGCCGTTGTAATGCATTGTTATATACACTATATAACAGCGGGACCAATGCAGTGCACTACATACATAGGTACAGTTCGGATATAGGGATTCCCCACCATTCGGCGGTCGACATGTCAACCGAGTCCATTTAGATATTGTGCCTAAAGGGGAGGCCGGTATATCTATGTGTACCTGTGCATGATATATACCTACGTACCTGACCGGAGGCATGTAATAGAATTATGGAGAAAGGTGTTAATTGCGGTAGGCAAGTCAGCTAAAATTACTAGACAGCTAATTGTAATTCAAATGAAATTAGTAGTATTTAGTTACACTTACTTGATGGACATATAATTCATTTCATACCACTACATAATTTAATTCCTTTATTTGTATACGAATAATATTTTAATTGGTCAAATATGCATCAGTTAGACAGTTAGTTAGTCGGTGCAGTATTTTAAGTGTAAACATGCATCTTTATATCATCGTATTGTGGCCTCTGTATTTACACTATTCATCTGGCTTTTCTCCTTCTTCATCGTAACCATTCACATGTTCAATTACATTACGTAAACACCCGCTTCAAGAACGTGCCTCACAGCAAGGAGATAATAAAACTCATGTTGAAAAACATCGGGGGGTTCCCCGTTGCGCAAATATAACCTTTTAACCCAACATTCTCTAGCCATATCTCTTTTCGACAGACTAACGTACCTACTCTTTCTGCTGACAGACAGAGTTATATTAAAAAAACGAATAAATCTCCCGATGAGACAGAGATGGGAATAAGGCAGTTTTGCCATTCGCCGAGAACAGGTTATTCAATAAAATCTCGGTTTACATAAAGATTTTCTTCCTTTATACTTACTCCGTTCTTCTCTACTCTCTTTTTTATCTTCCACTGGAATCTGCGCTCCTCTGCTTCGCGAGCAATATTTGCTGTTCTTCTGCATGTAGGCAAACTCCAGCTAGATTACTGTTGCCATAGGCGTAGGACATAAAAACTCTCTGGGGACATGTTATCCCCTGGTGTAGATATTATTCATTCTAGAAGAAAATATTTCCTGTGCAAGTTCTGTTGTATATGTTAAACAATATTTTTCTCAATGTTTACAAACAAGATTACAATGTTACATTGAATCCGTCAATGATCTAATTTTGTAGTCTATAAGATAAATCGTTTGAACAACGAAGCTTGTCGAGACTAGAGTTAAAAAATACAAACACTACACAACAAAAACAATGTTATATTCTATGGATGAGCAAGAAACGAACTACGTGTATGCATATTGAGTGTCTCATCCTCTCTATACCGGCTTGTGCATTGATCCCGGAGGGTGAAATCGTACAGGGTAGGGGAACGTCTATTGAACACTACTGCTGATGCTGTGACTGACTGGATATTTATAAACATCCCGAAGGATGTGGCAAGCAACGGCAATCCAGATGAGAGGTCCCGCAGGAGAATTTAAATTTTCTCCCGCTTCGTATCCGCGTGGCAGATATTTTCTGATATAGGCCTTTTGCTACACAGTGCCGGAATAGGACATGTTTTGTTCGGCTAAATGTATTTAAGGCGCTAACGAAATTTGCAATAAAACCCGTATTTTACTGCAGTTTTTGTTGTTGGTTTTGGTTTTGTTGGCTGTTGTTTTCTTGATATATTTTTATTTTCTTTTATTCGAAATATTCAGTACGTACAAGACAAATTGTTTTTGAAACTTTTTCACTGATACATTAATTCTATTTTCCGTGTACAAATATATAAATAGAATTTACTAAATTTCATCACTGTTCAAGATCAGTTTCTCTTTTGATTCGACCCTGTGCTTTGTACACATTCGCAATCACACACACACACACAAATAAATACATGGAACAAACAAGCGAGCATGTGTATGTACGTGGGCGTATTGTGATGACGAGAAACGAACAACATTGCAAAGAAGAGTAGGAAATGAGTCCGCTCCAATGATATTGTTCAATCCTGCTAACTGCGTGGTTCTCGTATGTCGATTTTCTTAGCATGTCGTACGAGTTTACGGGCCCACTTCGATCATATTTTTTTATCATTCTCTCATTCTTCTAACGTTCGCTTTTTCCAGCTTTGTTCTCGGTTCCGTTCTTTGTACCGGTTCGGTTTTAAAGCTTCTATACTTGTGGTAAAGACGTCACAGCAGTACGGTAAATAGGAAGAAAACATATTTATAGGTGAAAACATAGCGATACGTGTTCACTGTATGCTTTTTGAAAGAAAACATTGTTCGTGGTTGTTCTTTGTGTAAAAAGTTTCAGGTTATGTTATCGTTGTTTGACAGTGATTGTAAAAGAAAGTTATAAATAGTGAATTCAATATTAGAATTTGATTAATGGAAAATACTAAGTTTTAAAACGACAGAATTTTAGATTTCAATATGTGTATAACGTATAAATCATTTATTAATTATAATACATTTTAATCTTGACAAAGGCTTACATTTATCAGCATACAACATAAATTCATCCCGCAATTTGAACATTTAGATTTTGAGTATTACACACAAAATTAATATCTCCTTTATCCTCTGAGCCCGGCATTTCGTTATTACGTACCTGTATTTATTATAAAGACAAATGGTCCAGTATATTTTCCCATTAAAAAGGTATAGAGAGGTAGTTTTGAAAGTCACACGAAATTTTAGACAAATATCATTGTATCCGTAAGCAACATCTACAGTTGTATCCTTTTGATATATTATATACGAAACGTGGAAACATGTTTAATAATAATTGGACCAATCAAATGGCCACATGGACAATACCGAATACGGGAAGGGGGGAGGGTTAGGTAAGAGTTATGTATTGTACTAAAATGCCTAAAGGAATTTGTGATTACATTGGTAAAGTTTGCTGGTTAGATTTGATTATAAATATATAATGTGCTTTTGTGTAATTTACATTTACACTACATAGAAAGTTCACATATTTTGTTTCACTCGCATACCGGATAGATGTTGTTGATTTAATTTTTTTTCCCTTGCCGTTATCGTAAACTGTTAAATCCAACTGGTATATTCAGAGGGTGCCCGGTAGCAAGAAGGATTTTTTACGAGATTCTTATTGGACCGTGATCTGAATCATATGAGATGGGCAATTTTCGGAAACCAGTAGAATTTTACGATGTTATAAACTCCCATTTGTATCGGGTATATATGAACAGCTACATACGGTTATTGGCCTATTAAAACATATATATTTACAAGCAAATTGGTCGGTTAGAAAAAAGTATTGATTTCGTAGCTCATATAGCGAAGAAGTTGAATTCAGAATGTAATAAATATGATGTAGTTATATGGAATGAAATTTTCAGATGAGTACGATTTTTCAAAACAAATACTTCAACAAGTCTTAATTAAAGCAAACATGTGAAAAATATTGTTTGTTTACCTAAGGTACAATATATTTTGTACAAAAATACCATAAAAACAATGTTTACTCGCCACGCTATTTTGGTGACCAAAATAAAACCTTTATTTATGTCACATACCTAAGGGACTAAAACACTTCCAAATCTGAATATTTCAACACCAGTACTCCTTGTGGGGTACGAAACTAGATCGTATATTCGCCCCAGGCTTGGAAACAGAAGAACAGTTCTCAGAAAAAAAAACTATGAACGCGTCTCTCTGGAACTGGAGAGTATATTAGTTATTCAACAACTAGAATTGCATTTCAATGTAGCATGTAACTAGATCTTTTTTTCATTCAATTATACTTCTTTAAATATGTATATTCAAGAAATGGAATCATTGTTCGGTAAACAATGCAATATGTTCTAGTTATATAAATTGTATAACCATTGTAAATATCCGTCGTGAATGGAAAAAGTTTCATGTTTTTTGGTTTTTTACCGCAAATATATGCAGAGTAAATGTTTGCTTATGTATTTTTCGCTGTATGTTTTTATAGGATATGGCAGTGTAGCGCCCCGGACGGCCTGGGGCAAGCTGGTGACCATCTTGTACGCACTGATTGGCATTCCACTGATGTTGATCTACCTGTCAACCACGGGGGACGTGCTGGCCCGCAGTTTCCGTCGTCTATACGGGAAATTGTGCGGCACGACACCTGTCAAAGCTTCCGGTGAGTTAGCACCCAGTACTACCAACGTTAAAACATTTAACACTGCCAACGAATCTATCTGTTTAAGATTTAACTTATCCGACATGCTAGACAATGTTTATAAGCTCTGTAAAATTTAATTTAAGTTTGCCTGAAATTAAGTTAGAAATCTATCAGTTAGTTTTGGTGCATTGTGAATTACATAAATTAGAGGCATTATCTGATTATTACATTGACATTTGCAGTTCCCCGAATCCCTTTTGATAATTTTATTGTTCGTCGATGCAATAAATTTGTAATTTCCGACATCGGTTGTTCATTCAATACAATATTCATCGCAATTATTTTTGACATAATAGATAAATAATTAATGAGTGCATGATGACTTTGTCATTATGGGCGCATATATATATATATATTTGACTAAATGGAATACATGATTATATAGCCAGCTATCTATTATTTACAGGTGGCGATTGTCCTTGCTCAACTACAGTTAAAGTTCCCATAACATTATGCCTTGTGTTAGTCCTAGGCTATATATGTTGTGGAGCAGTTCTGTTCCATCGACTGGAGAACTGGAGCATGCTAGAAGGTTAGTGTGTTTTACTTATAGCCATATTTAACATGCTACAATCTAAAACATATCAACAATATTATGTAAACAAATACAACGCAAGGTCTTAAATATCACAAACAACCATTTATCATTCATTAATTTCACTTCATTAAATACAAACTGGGGTGATCCATCCCAACGATACTAACAAATTGAGAGAAAACATTCATGAAATGTAACACTAATTAATGACCGTTCAGTTTTCGAAAACATTAGGGTTGTTGTGTTTCTCTGAAAATAACAAACAATACTCTACATTGGAGAATTGAACTTGTATTCGCAGGCTCCTACTTCTGTTTCACGAGCCTGGGAACCATTGGTTTCGGTGATCTCGTACCGGGCCAGCATGCTGAAGAAATATCGTTGTGCGCATGCTCTATCTATATACTTGCTGGCATGGCACTGGTAGCAATGTGTGTCAGTCTTGTACAAGAAGAAGCCTCATCCTTGCTTAGACTAATAGGTAAGCTTCACCAAATCCATTTTCTATTTACACGCGTTCATTCATATTTCGCGTACTACGTACTTTCAAATATATAGAACGGAGTCTATTTTATTGTCATCTGTAAAGCAATGCCTGTGGAAATAATTACTGTATGCTGCATCATTTTTCCCTAACAGATGGTAACGAACATCAGTTAGGTAACAGCGACATAACAAAAGTTGATGCAACTCACTCACTCGAGAGAGTCACATTCAAGAATTAAATCCATTTTAAACCATGTAGGTGCAACTTGCGGTGCCAAGCCTCGCACCCAAGAACAAGAGGAGATCGCCATGTCTGTTGTGGGCTCCTGACAACGACCTGCAACGGAAGGAGCCGCCCCACTTAAGACTCCCCCCGTTTACAAGCGTACCCCACCCGTGTTTCAGCACAACAGTCTGCCGCGGAAGAGTAACTTTCATCGGAACACCCCGGCCCGAAGATCCGTGGGAGCGGAACCTCTCGTCGAGTACTTTGTACCACGTAGTGTCAGCGAGTTCGATCTGTCCATCACGAATGACATTCCACTGCTGAATCCCCGTATGACCCAGCAGCAGAAGAACAAACTGCCCGCAAAGAGCCGCGAGAAGATGGTAACGTTCGAGGATGAGATGGCCGGTAGGAAGAATCCATTGGAGGATGTGTTCATGTGACCCAACCGGGCCCCCGCATAACAGAAGGAGTGTGAGTGTCTCGTGACTGAAGACAATTGTGCAATCTGTGAATTACTGAAACTTAGCAAAGAGAAGAAAAACAATACACAGACTGTAGCTGTTGCCGCCGTTGAGAAAAACTGACGTTTCTGTGATGTTTTATTGACGTTATGTGAACGTTCCAGCGACTTGCGACGTTGTTGAATGTTTCCCTGACGTTCTGTTGACGTTGTTTGAATGTTATTTTGACGTTAAAGCAACGTTGTGTGAATAATACTTTAACGTTTAAGCGATACAACTGAACGTTGCACGAGAATGCATACATATACAGTATAAGGACGTTGTTATTTAAACGTTGTTTGTAGCGTCCTGTCAACGTTATTCGGGCGATATTTAAACATTTTGTGATGACGTTTCTTGTAAATTAAAGACTTCTAAATCAATAAGGTTTTTATTGTTCTGGTATTGTAACATTTTATGTAATAGTTTTGAAAATTGAGAATGAATGGTACTGAACATATTAAACATTGAAAACATGGAAGGATAGGTAAGTTTATTTATTATTAATATTATTTTTTTATTTGTAAGTGTACAAATAGTACCAAATCCCAGTAGATTCCTAAATATTTCAATTTGTTACCAAATACCAGTTTGTTTGATTACCATTAGCAGCAATATTTCCAGGTCTATTAGTTTGTGATGAAACATCACACATATGTGCCAAAGGATATTAATATTTTTTGCTCAAATATGGAAAATAGCTCTGGTCAGTATTGAGGATGATTGATAAATACATACATATGTGTAATTATTTACGAATGAACATATATCCTGTGTGTACCTTCCATTCTCAATATTTCATATAAATTATACAAAGTTTTTGTTAGAAACTATCAAAGATTCTTCTAAATATTGTAGGTTAGGTATCGTATGCCTAACGGTATTTAATACCTATGTCAAACATTTACATGAATGTCCTATAACGGAAATATAAATAAATAAGTAAATTATCCTAACCTTTGATATCTTTATTACATATTCCTTTCAATCAGAGGAACGGAACGTGCTTAATAATAAAAATTTCAGGTTAAAAAATCATGCATCATCATGCAGTAATTTTAATTCGAAAACTTCAATGTTTTATAATAAACTAGACCAAAGTTAATAAAAGTCAAGATTTGTAATTTCGTTTACGTAAATCTTGATGTCTTCTATAAAATTAATTACGTGCTTAAAGTTTTAATTGCATTTCAAATAAGGATTTATTAGTTTTAAAACTTAATTTGACGTGTTGCATCATAAGGTCTTCGCTGTTGTATGTAGTCTTTGGGTGACTGTCTCACTTTATGACACTGTTAAACAAAATATGGAGGACACATCACAAGTTTTAAATGCTTTTACTCTGTAATTAAACTGTACTTAATTAAATGTTTCGGTGGTTTCCTAACAGATGGCGTTGTCTTGTCACAAAATGGCATCATTTAGAAATTACTGACATTTAAGGCGTTTTCTTACATTTACATTTTATACTGGAGGATTAAATATGTTTGAAATTATAATTTAGACCAAGTAATTACTATTAAATAAAGGGAAGGAATTTTGAATTAGCACAGTAAAAGGCATAAATGCAAGCTGACAGAATTTGAAAAACATCCACGCTTCCCGCCTGTTCGTATGTACCGTAACTCTCTAATCTTAATCCTAATTCAGTTACATCATTGTCCAATTTTGTTAAATTATTTTTACCTTTGAAACTAAATATAATTAATGCATACATAAAGACGTAACTTGTCAGTTATATATACATTATAATTTATTTCCAGTTTATTTCTACATCTCTCTTGTTCGGACAAAAAGAAATTTTGGTCATACATTTTTTGTCTGTAATAGTTAATTTATTATTCTACTATGGAATCAGTGTAACAAATGTGACAATGTATTTTAATCGTGAACAATTGGAACTAAAGGTAAGTTTTACATGATTTTAACTTTTTAAAGGCTTGAATGTCAACTTTTATTAGCATTTTTTTTATTTTTAATGTTCAACAAGATATTTTTATATGTTCATTTTGTTAAATGATTTATTTTTTGTAAATGAACTTTAATTAAATGTTTCAACATGAAAAAATTTTTTTCATGCATGTAAAATAATCCTATTTTTTATAAAATTTTATTTTTTTATATTTTTATTTACAATAAAAACTCAGCTAATTATTTCAGTCGTAAATTTTAACAAACCCTTTGATATTTAGTTTTTTTCATTGTGTGTGTGTGTGTGTCACATGTATGTATAACATATGCGTTGTGAGCCCTTTTTAATTGGCAAGTTCTAACTTGACCTCGTGTTGGCTTTGACGGGTACACCTCTAGCTACTGATCAGATCTAATTGTCTGTTGAAATAATAGGACATGCACCGGGAGGTAAGCTTTCATTAAAAGTGTTTTCACTAATTAACGTGCAAGGTTTTTGTAAAGTGCCCGTAGACAGAGTTTAAATACGTTTTTTATCAAAGGAAATAGATTGTGTCTGTATGAAATTTTGTTAGTTTTGTTAAATGCGCATTGTACATGATTGTATACGTAAATAAGCGGACACGTGTTATTTGACAAAAGCATATTCTAGAATAGACAAAAATAGGGAAACGTAGGATATAGTTGTGAATAATTGACAAAATGTTGCTTACCTATTTATTTCATTTCTAACAGTATACTATTTTACAATATGTTACAATAATTACAACTAATCATATTTTTTTTATCACATAATAGAAATCTTGCTAATATGTACATATTTTTCAATGTGCAATGTTCCTAAAAATTTGAAAATTTTAATTAAACTACTGGATTTACCATTGGTTAGGATAGGTTATATTCCAAGTGTCCCATATGAAGCTGGCTGCTCTCTCGCCTACCATGATGGTCGGGCCCTGCAGGTTACCACTGGGGGTCCTTGGAAACACGGAGGCATCTGCCACTCGTATATTCTTGATTCCAATAACTCGTAACTGACTATCAGTTACGGCCATGGCTGGAAGTAGAGATTTATGTTTGAAATTCGTATATACATGAGAAACAATATTAGTGTTCATGTTTGGTGAAATGGTGTTTAAGTTACGATGGTGAAGATTTTATTAGATATTTCATTACTTACGATCATCTACAGCACCCATCCTGCAAGTACCAACTTGGTGATTCTCAGGATTGGTCTTTTGTGCAATGTAGCACAGCCAGTATTCGTCACTGTTATAAGGTTTGTTTTCGCATCCCTTCATTATAGTCGGATCCAAATAGACATTCTGACGTTGCATAGCTTCCGTACGTACGATTTTCAAAGCAATTCTATACACAAAAACAAAAAATAAAGAAAAGTTTAACAATTATTATCTAATGTTGATAGAAATTAGAAAAATGACTAACAAAAAATAATTATTTACCGATAAAAGTGCAATTACGTATTGTAATTTTTATCATCCAACAATAAAACAATAATTTTGTAATTTGACATCTATTCATAAATGTTAATGTATTGGCCAATATCTCATATTATCGCAAGTTTCATGATATATTTTTCAAAATTTAGGAGAATTTCAAACATTAAAAAATTAATAACTGTCAAGTATATTATGAATAATTGTTGTTGTATCGTATGTTTAGTGCGTATACCTATTCCGGTCATTGCCGGCACAGTGTAATGCATCAATACATTTTATCAATATGTCAAGTTTGTTACCAGTCCGGGTCAAGTTATCGTTACAGTATAGTTAGTTGTTATTGTTAAATATATATTCAACTTTTTAATGCGTACCTTACACCAGCAAGAAGTCTTTGCACGTCGGTTTCTTCTTTCAAAACTCCTCCGTAAATCAACGGTTTTGATGTAGGGAAATTGTTTCGAAGTTTGACATATCCAGTAGACTTTGCGTTTAACAAAGTAGGGGAAATGCTATAGTAAAATTTAACATTAACTTTCAACCATCATTATTTATCCTTTTTCTACATATATCTTTTCAATGTATTCTCACCTGAAAATTCTATGTCCTGGCGCAACTAATTCACTCTGATATCCAGAATAAGAACAGTTGGCCATGAATCCTGCATGGAAGATTTGAATATCAGGTCTTGGGTCAGGATTGGAAGCATTGGTCCAGATGAATCCAGTCAGCTAATTAGAAAAATTTCGCATTAGTTGTTAAGTATTTTGAATGCGATGTTTGCTTGAATATACCTGAGACAATCCTGTTGACGACATGGGTCCAGTACGATTCGCAAAGTACTGCTTGGCTGTATAATCGTTCAATCGTTCTGTGAAAAATTGATTACCGATTCTGAATAGTATCTCCGTAGACGCATGGTTATTGAGATTTTGACCAACTCCAGGCATATCTCTAATAACGGTAACACCTAAAAGCGAGTAAAATGTTCATATGATCCAATATAAAAGTAGAATGAAAGAAGTTATATTAAATTGGTATGTATAACTTACCAACACTTTCAAGGTCTTGTTTCGCACCAAGCCCAGAGAGTTGCAGAATCTGAGGAGATGCTATGGTACCAGCACTGACAATGACTTCTTTCCTAACTCGAACTACCCTGAGCAGACCATGTCGCTCGAAGAGTACTCCTTCAGCAACCTTTGTCTTACTGTTTATCAAAATACGATAGACCTATGAAATACATATAACTTTAATACTAAAGTCAACCCTTTATAATTAATTTTTACGAATTTATATACACTATGTGCAGTACTTACTACAGAATTAGGTAAGATGTACAAGTTCCTTCTTGTCTTGATGTGCGGATACAAGTAAGCTTTAGCAGTAGTTTCACGAGCTCCATCCACAGTAGTAGCCTGAGCAAGCATGAAACCATTTTGAGATTTTCCATTCAAATCCACATTAATGTTATAACCAAGATCTTTCCATCCATTCAGCAGATCTTCAGCGAATTTGGGATGATCATTAAATGTTGACAAAGTCAATGGTCCACCAACACTATGATACTTTGGCTGAAAATTATTTACCAAAATATTTCACTTTCCAGTAGAACTGATATTTCGAAAATTTATTAAAGAAATTCTTTCTAATTGTTTTATCCTTGCGTGCACGTGTATACAGCATTTTTTAACTTGTAGTCCATCGGTTTGTGACAAAATTATATTTCAAGTAATTTTTCAAACTTCTTAACGTCTTTGATAGACGATAATTCTTAGAAACAAATAAAAATTATCAATTTAGTAGGCAATATATTTTCTATAATCACTCGACATGCACTATATTATCCACAAATATTAAATGGCTCTGTTAATGTTTTACATAGTATTTTTAAGTACTTAAAAAGTCATTTCAAAAATCATTAATATTTATTTATCACAAATATTCCCGTTAATATATATACTGCACACATAAATACAATTGTAATACTTGTTATAATATTGTTTTTGTACGAAATATGAATTTGCAGTCATTTATAAAAGAGATTATATAATTTTCTATGAATTTATATGGGAAACTTTGAGTAGGGAAAAAAACATACATATTTTTACATACCTCTATCCAACTATCATTAATGTTCAAGTTATTCTCAGATTTCAAGAAATATGGGAATACATCACTCCAAGACCATCCTTCTATGCCATCGTTCTCAAGCATATTATAGTCGGCCGGATTACCTCGCATGTACATCATACCGTGAAGAACAGCTGTTCCACCCATTACTTTTCCTAATCATTCAATAAAGCAACATTCAATTTTATCAGTAGTTTTTAAAAAATCTTATGATAAATCATAGGAAGCATGCAAAACTTCTAGTTATTGCTTGGTTTGTTATGAGTGATTTGATTTTCTTACCTCTCGGATAGACGCATATTCCGTTATTATTGAGACAGACATTATCCTGCGGGATTAGCTCGTAATGCCAGTCAAACTCGGGATCATGTTGATAGTTGAAGTACATGGCGGGCACTTGGCTTCCGGTGGGCGCTGCTTCACCCGCTTCGAGCACCATAACTTCCCAATTAGGATTCTCACTCAATCTTCCTGCTACCACGGATCCACCAACTCCCGCTCCAATCACAATGAAATCCACTTCATCCTGCGTATACAACAATCATTTCATAATTCTCTTGCAATATTTATTAATTCATACGAATTTTTATATATAACAATTACATTTTGTATGTAATGATTTAATTTGTACAAAATTGGCGCAGGTAAGTTTAAGTAAACTGTGAATGTTACTTACGATGTCATCGTATTTATAGTACAAACATCTTGTCGGGTCTTTCAGATCTGGTTCTTGCATCAGTCTCTCCTCCAACCGTTTCATGTACTGTGCATACGAGTCTCCGCATGTTATAAGCAATGTCAAATCCTCTGTATCACAATAACGTCTGTTCCAGTAGTCCTGAATCTTACTGAAGGGAACCCCTTGCACAAGGGTGGCCAAAGTAAGAGCACAGACGAAATATCTATACATATGAGACAATAATTAAACTCCAACTAACCAACCAACCAACCAAGTTTTCATTTACATATGGATATTTAATATTTCAGTGACTTACCTGAAAGCAGAGGTAGCCATGACTGTAGCAAGAGACTCGTACTACTACTGGTGCTTAGTGAATCCGCGTGTGCGTCTTATATTTGGTTCGAACCCTGTACGTGATACAACCTTATCATTCCATGTTTCTGTCACATTATTAAGTAGCTTACGATAAAAATATCTAACACGTTCCTTAAATTGCAATAACTGATTGGAAAAAACGAACTTGCCGATGCCAATGGCGTAGAGTAATTGTTTTTTGTAAGGGGTCTCTCTATTTAAATTAACAAACATGTTAGCATTCATTTTTAAATATCGAGTTTTTTTTGTTTTTTTTTTCTTTCAGATTTTCACTTTGAAATTTGAATGAGGATAAAATATATTTTTGTTGCTTTTTTGCGGCTTGTTTATTTAATCTAAATGTTAAATATTTTATTTCAAAAAAACTTACTTTTTTGGTGCATAGAAAAACAAACTCATACAGAATTTATAATGCTCTTTTTCTGATGTTGAATAAAAGAAGTGATTCATACATCGTTTAACATCGAATAAACAAAAATAGCATTTGTTAGTATGGAAACTGAGACAAGCAAAAAATACAATTAAAATGCATTTATGAATATGAGTTTTTGTGCAAACATTTCTCATATTCGTACACTGACCCGGAATTTGGCCAGTTTTTGTAACTAAGAAGTAAAAAAAAACGACAAAAAAATATGTATTAGGCAAATGAGAAATGAGAAAAACTTTATTTTGCATGAGAACAATTAGCACTGTTAAAATTACCGACTTGTTTTTGTTTTCGATCGAAATAATTTGATTACCCTTGTAAACATTATGTTTTATAACCATTTTTTTATAGATATCTAATAACGACTTAGTCAACTAATGAAAAAAAAACATGATACGTGCAAGTATACCACACTTTCATTGTATTCATGATTAAGTGTCTGTGCGTTATCAGTTAAGGAAAATAAAAAAATTATTGCGTTCATGACATATAGATAGGTACTATCTGATTTTATAACAACGTAAAATACATTTAAATACTTACTTTGAACATTAACAAAATTTAGTTTCTAATAGCAGCGCTACACGCAAAACGCGCTAACTAACTTGAACTTAGTTCTTTGTTTCATATACAAAAACCGTTTGTAAATTGGAGACGCACAAAAAACTATCTCTACTTCGAAATATGCAATAAGTTACACAATAATTGCTACAATAGTACCTTTAAGTTGAAATAATTCATTTTAAATAATCAAGAACAATATGTAACGCTACTTTCTACAATATTACTTATTCAATTTAATGTACAATGTCAATTGTAAATAAAATTGTCTTCATTTCATATCGGTTTTATATAACGTTAATACTAAAATTTTATTAGATTATTTAAAAATACTATATAGCATATTGCGTCGTAGAATAAAAATTCTAATTTTACTGATTCAATGATTTTAATCAAAAAGGAAAATTGAACTATATTTTCTTACCGCTATAACCTGTAAAATATCATGTAACAGTATTATTCACTGATACTGAAATTTTAGGAATGAATTTTGGAATTTTTCCTTAAAAATTTCAGAACACCACTGCACAATGCACAAACACAATGGATTCTACACACAGCACAAAATTGGAATCCCCGTCTCTCTAATATATATTTATATTTGTTCTTTTTATCAAAAAACAGGTTTTTACAGGCAAAAATCAGGTCTACCTTTCTTAGAAGATGATGATACCGGGTATAATAGAAATTAGTGAATGATTACCAGTGTATAATGGCATACCATTTATACACCAAAAATATTTTAATATTCAAGGTAATGAAAAATGTATTATTTGCGGATGTTCCGTAAAAAATAATTAAATTCGTAATTCATTAAACACGACTTTACTAATTTCGACACTTTTTTCGGCAGTTGTACATGTTAAAATTATGCAAATTTAAAATTGATTTTTACGCTGAAGTAAACAAAAGATTTAAATCAAAATTGCATATGCACATATATGTATATGAAATTCTGAATATATTTAAATATAAATCATACTATCTAATAT
>JAGJTL010000156.1:277569-299924 GCA_022063505.1 Calosoma granatense
ATTATATATTATATATATTTAGCAAACATTTCTCATATCAACAATAACAAAAAGGAAAATATATTAAGTAATAACTATACATCAAATAACACGGAGATATGATAAGCTTCACTCTAAGATAATATTATTGGAAATATTGGAAATACCTATTACCAAATATCTACAATTATACCATTATAACATACTAGTAATTCACCACCGTAGAAATTCCTTGGTACAAGGCGAATTATGATAATTTTTTATAAATAACGTAAAATTGTACATTCTTGTAATAATTCATTGATTATTTTAATTGATATATGTCCTTTAGATATTATAATTTATACATGATACATGATATATGTATTCAAGTAGGCGTATCTTATTTACGTATTACTGTATTTGAAAAAATTATATTATCATACATGATATTATAGACAAGTGTAACTGCACTAAGTCCTATATAGAGCCGGTCTAGAGTTACGGGCGTCCCGATGCGATCTTCTCTAATTAGGTATCACCTTTCAATTAGTAAATAATTATTTCTCAATAGCCTTATTTAGTATGGTCATTTGCCAGAAAATAATAGCATTCCTTTTGACACGTCCCGATGTGGTGCATCCTTTTTTATACTGGCTTAAACCTGCCCTGTTCTATAAACTTCTAAATTACAGGGTGCCCGTAAAAAAACCAAACATAGAAATTTACGGGTTAATGTTTTAATGTGCGGAAAATTTTTTTCCCAATGTATTTTAGAGGAAAAATTTATTTGAAAAAGTTGTTTAGAATTAAAAAATACATAATGTGACGTTGTAATAATATACAGGATATTATCAAGTAGTACTTACATATTATCTACATTATCTTGAAAATATATTATGAAAATAAGCAATGAATTAATTCTCATTATATAATTTAAATAGAAATATGTCATACAATGACATATACTTAAGGAAGATATAATTTTTTAAAAACATATTGTCATTTTAAAATATTTCAGATACAACGACATATGGCTATAATAAATTTAACATAACAATACCTTTTTATGCAATATTTCCAATATTGAACCATTCATTATTTCGTCTATAACAAGTAAAGTAAGTAAAAATTAAAGATTAAATCAAATATAATATTTATTCATATTTTGTTGCTTTACTTCGATTACTCCATAATGAATATACAGAACAATGTCATACATATTTTATGTAAAGTATTACATGGAATAAAATACAGAAAACATGTTAAGATCTTAAATCAGATATAAATTAACACAAATATTAATATTTAGTTTAATTTAAATAAAATTCATCAAGAGAAAGTCTTGTGTTGAAAATGATGTATCACTAAAGGATGGTTGCTATTCTAAATACATAAAATATAAGAAATATAATTAAAATCATTGTTAAATCTACATAGAAAATATGTCACTTATTTAAATCGCTGAACTCACACATTATTCTTAGAATATTATACATTGTCTTTATCACGTAACAATTATATATTTATTAGTTGTCTGACACGAGTCAATGAAATAAATAAGCGAGATTATTCACATTTTCCTTATCAAAAAATACTGCGTCATAAAATATAATCTAAATCCAATAAACTATCAGTATCTATATGTGTAATCATATTTATGTGATTACAAATCTATAGTAAAATAAAATAATCTTATCTTTCAGGAAAATTTAATATATTTCGTATTTAGAAAATGTTATCATTTACGAAAATTAAAAAAAACACTATATCAATAATTGATTAATTTTCCAATAGTGTCAAATTTATAATTAATGAAAACTGAAAGGTGTGTCAGAAACTATTATCTCAATATGAACATAATAAAATTTACAAAATTAATTGTATTTATGAAAACAGCGAAAAGCGCGTACGTGCAATAATTTTAGAAATGTATAATCTCATACAACTGCTGCACCATTTTCCGGAGCACCGTAAATGAGCATTTTGAAATACATTACCGCTTTCTTAATATGTATCCATATTTAAATAAAATTAAACATTAAAATTGTATTTTTACATTTGCGTAAATTAAAGTGCACAAATATTTAGTTTTATTTCAAAAAATCAGTTATTAACAAACATATATTCATTGATTATGCTAAAGGTCATTTTTAACATGTTCTTTTTTATAATTGAAATAATTTATACATATGCTTACATACACAAATACATTTTTACAGTTTCTTGTGGATATATCACAAATGAATAACAAGTATTACAATTTCTTAATATGTAGTATTTCCTAATAAATATTATAAAATTTTTTTTTAATATTTACATACCTTGTCTCTACCTAACTTATTTTAGAACGGATCAGATTTAGAACTGAACGTGTGTTGCCGTACTGTTATGTCATTGGACTTTGACGTTTCGTTTTTAGGTTAAAATTGCACTTTCGTAAAATGTCAAAATATAGTAATTTACTACGAAACATAAGTTATTTGTGTAATACTTTGAGAGATGCACCTTCCAGGTTACCATTTACTCATAAACAATCATTGCTGAATGTGACAAAGTGTTCCTGTATATCTAATCGGCTATACCAAACTCAGATTGTAAAATGTTGGAAATGTGGAGTAGACAAGAAATCGGTTTTTGAATTATTTTGTGACAACTGTGAAGTAATACAAGAACCACAAAGCAAGGATGATTATTTTAAAGTCTTAGGAATGGAACAGAAATATGATCTTGACATAAAACATCTTACACAAAAATATCGTCAAATGCAATCTTTACTACATCCTGACAAGTACAGTAATAAGTATGTAGCCTTTTTTTAATATTTGTACATGAAATATTGTATAGAAAAAATAAGAAATACTTTTTGCTCTTATTTCAGAAGCGACCAAGAAAAACAAATATCAGAAGAATATTCATCAATTGTGAATAGAGCATATAATATATTACAATCCCCGATAAATAGAGGTCTTCATCTGTTGTGTTTAAAAGGAGAAACAATTAATGAAAATGACAAAAATGCTGATAAAGAATTTCTTATGGAAATTATGGAACTAAATGAAGAAGTACGGATATCAATTATATAGATTGTAATACACATGTAATTTTTACATTTTAATTTTAAAGGTGGAAGAAGCAAGTACACCTGAAGAATTATTAAACTTAAATAAAAAGAATCGCCAAGCTTTGGTAGAAATTGCACAAGAACTTAGTAAAGCATTTCAATCTGACAACATTTTTGAAGCGAAGAAGATTTTAATTAGAATGAAATATTACACAAGCATAGCAACACAAATTAACGGTTTACTAAGAGAAAAGGGAATTGTCGAATAAGTTTAATAAAATGTTATGTTGTTTAAATGGTTAAATATTTTGTGAATACATTTATTTAAACATGGCATGATGTTTACGTTAATAAATTATCCTTGTATTTTTTATATAGATATACTGCAATACAGTAATGTAAAATTGGTTGCATACTTACAACAAAGTAAAATATATTAACTGATATATTTTTATATACTGCTATTAAATTCTGTATTGCTGTCAATCAGTATTTTATCCTAAAATATTTATTTCTGATTGGTTTTATTTTTCATCAAAATCTGCTTTAACTTTTACGCAATGTTGTAAATCAAGCTTTAGAACCATATAATGAAATCAGCTGTTGATCAAAATAGACCGTGTTTAGCAGTGAAATGTGACAGTTGTATTGTTTTCTTGAAAAATCTTACAAATATTTATTTCTAACATTCAGTGATCAACTAAACCCGAAAAATGAATACAAAACGAAATACGTCAGGTAATGTTACTTGCATAATGTTTTACCGACTGTTAACCTATGAATTGAATTTTGTTATTAGGAGGAAATGGATCTAATGCTGGAAACGAATTTGATACAAATTTACCCACAGAACATTCGGTAAAATTTATATTTGAACTAGGAAAACAATTTTTAATACAAGTTATTTTATTTATCATAGTACTTGGGGCATATGGACAATTTGCATGGCTATACTTTATATGACGAGGGAACGGAGTTAGAAATGTTAGGTCTGCATGTTGATACTTGGGTTTGTCCGGGCCATACTTTGCCATTATACATTGATTATCATCGTGAAATAGAAGTTATGCGACAATACATGACTGGAACGAAAACATTTGTCTTAGTTTGCACAAAGTAAGTCATGGAAACCAGAATGATCAAACTTTGAGACAATGCAAATATAACGTTTTATAGGATTGATGAACCTACTGGCTACGGCATAACTATGGAAATTATCGAAGCAACATCCGAGGCTGATAATTCGCTCGCGTTAAAGGCAAAAGGACGACAGAGATGTTTGATTATTAATAAGAAGTCGCATTTAACTTTTAGGATGGGTAAAATGATTGTCAGAATCTTGCCTGATATTGAAATGTCTAGTCCACTGTTTCATTCACAATTACCTTCGTTGAACAAGTGTCGTGTAAACGTCAGAGACAACCGCAGTCTTATTAAAAATAATAAATTAAGATCGTAAGTCACACATGTTATTTATTATATTATAATACACTGAAACCGTAATGTGTCATAGAAGTTTTTAACTAAATTAGGTACGATGCAGCACAATTACGGTGGCCTCTTTGGGTTTATAACCAATATGAACCACATATGTTAACCAAAAAAATTCAGCATTTACTCAGTGCTTACAAAATCGGTAACTTTAGTATCTTATTGATTTTATTCTTAATTATCTACTGGTTCTTATGGTTATCCTTTTAGAACATTGTGCTCCATCAGATCCCATTAAACTGTCATACTGGTTCATGCAGAACTTTCAGCTGAACGATGATGAAAGATTGAAAATATTAAAACTTAATTCTGCTGTACAGCGACTGAAATTGGAACTGCATTATTTACAAATGGTAACCTGGGCTTGTTGAACTTGAATATTATTATTTGCTATTTTGAATTGCATTTTAGAAAAGACTGTTATGCTGTGCATCTTGCAGTACTGTAATTGCTAAGCAAAGTGATGTTTTTGCCATGTCCAAAGATGGGATACAAAGTAATTATTGTAATCCAGGTAATTATAGAATTTGCTTTACATTGCATTGAATCGTGTAACTTTAGTTTAATTAGATCGTTGATGTAAAAATACTTTTTAATTATGATCCAGGTGGCCATGTTTATGAGACTTTAACGGTATCAGAAGCATACAGAATTACGCTTGTTGGACATCCTTCAATCGAGTTTAGCTGGTTTCCAGGGTTGGTATAGTAATATTTTGTTCAATATTGAATTTTAAATCACTCCCCCTTAATAGTGATTGTAATGGAATCATTCGAATGTGTTTATTTCAGATATGCATGGACAATAGCGCAGTGTGGCCAGTGTAGCCGTCATTTAGGATGGTTGTTCACTTCGAAAATATTGAAACCCCACAAATTTTGGGGGTTGGCTAAAAACTGCATCACAGCAAAAATTGTACATAGTCATACTGAGGAATAAATTTACTCTCTTCTCAATATGTACCTTAAGCTTTCATTAAGAATTCTTCAGCAAAACATGTGCGCAAAGTCACCAATATGTAACCCATAATTATGTATATATTTTGTTTTAATTAATTTCCCATTGGGTGGTCTACATCTTTTAAAGCAGAGAGGAAAATATACAAAATAATGAACACGACCTTCCTAATAACAGTGTACACGTTAAAACTGGACCTTTTATTCGTGAAGGTTGTGACAATAAATTTAAGAAATGATGTGATACTGTCTCGTAATGTTAATAAAATACATATTAATCGACGATATGAAAACTGAGCGCTAATTTACGTCAGATGTTAAAATGAAATCACATTATATTCATCTACAATAACGTTTAGCGTAAATTAACGTAACGTTTTGAAACTGAACAATGTATATTAACCATTGTTTACAACTAAAAACAAAATAAGGTGAATATGGAATAATGGAAATTGTTGATGTGTCAAAGAAAATGATGAGAATATAAATTAAAAAATAAATAGAAAGTAATCCTGAATAAATGTGTTAAATTTAGTTTAGAAACCATGTTCAAATTGCAGGTTTAAGTAACCAGCATTTATAAACTATTGCAACTTTATTTAAGATTCCTGAAAACTCCTTGTCTGTTTACAATGTACAACGCTATTATTCCATGTTCATTGTTGTAAGCTTTACCATGTAAACGAAGCTTTAGACTTGTGTTATTTGTGACATAACAAATATAAGTTATACAACATTAATATTAGATTAGTATTTCAATGAAATGAAAGATAGTTTTGTATGGTAACGGTTTGATTTTACATAACAACATGAAACGCAGAAAAATGCTTTTGAGGTATTTTGAATGTAATAAATATTCTTGGAAATAAATTACATCCATATAACATGCTTATTTATTGTCCAGTTGTAACTACATATTCAAATTGCCGCCATACTTGAAATTAAACGTTTTCATACCTTTATAAGGAAAATATTTTCATTTCCATTAGTTTTTCATTTTGATAGAAAAATTTACATTATGTTCTTCATTATCGCGTAATTGTTAGTGATTGTTTGTCTAATTAGTATCTTACGTAATCTTATTAGATTCTGCTAATGAAGAATAGACAATGTAATCAATGTATAACGTTATCCTTGTCTAGTTTGCAGCAGCATCAGTTTCTCACCTCTATGTTGGCAGCATTTTCTGCACGTGACATTCAGCAACGACCAACGTTGCAGACGTCCTTTCACGTTTGAAACCGTCTCGGCATACGTCAGCCATTAAAAGAACAGTAAGTTTTTAAATAAAATATATACAACTAACAAAACCTAATTCCTTCTTGTGTTACTAATTTTAGCTTTTAACATTTATTGTTGTATTACTTTTTCCCGTACGATTTTCTTTGCTTTTTGACTTTGTCAAACTCATTATGTAATTTGAAAGTTCATGTGCTAGAGTCGATTTATTTAAAAATGAGCTGTCTAAAAGTTCATTTACTATCAATTATACGTTAAAATGCTGTTTTGTTATTTATTTGCACATAAAATTACTATAGTTGTGTCTGAAAATTTATTTGATGTTAATATTAACTGTTCTCATTAGCGTAATTTTAAAGGAATTTGCTTGCTTAAATATTTTCCATTGACTAAAATGTGTGTTAATATAATATCTTTGGAATATTTGTAATTTTCTACGCAAAATTTTACAAATTTTAAATATAAAATAAAATATCAATTGTCAAAAATCTTGATAATTACTTAAATGATTAGTTCGAATAATTAGTACATATTAAGTTTTATTTGATTCAAAGTGTACTAAAATCAATAATTTTGCAAAATAATTGAATTTTCTATAACTTTATTGGTTATGTAACCCGACCTTACTATTGATTTTGCAACATACGTAGCTATCTTCGACGTACGTTTTGCTGCATAAGATATTTTTTTTCAAAAATATCCTATTAAGATTAAAATAATACTAATGTTGCAATAATTGTCTAGGGTTTATCAGTAATTAGATTAAATTGATAAGATTTGTATCGAACATATATTTTACTCATTGAATTATTGTTGATTATAGATCTCATTTCAAAGTACAGTGTACAAGTTCATCATGTTATATATTTAAATATTACAGTGTATGCAACGAAAATCGTAACTTGTTGGTTATGTTTTGATGTCAAATTTTTGACGTACTTACATAACCTTTCACCAAGGATAGTTTGTAATTAATTTATTTATTTCAGATGTTTTCTTCATTCTTTGGTAGCGCAGCCTGCCAAGAAATTAAACCAATGGCCATTGAAGACTCTGTCCCCGCCATGAGCCCTATGCCAATTGGACTTACACAGTCCTTGGTTGCCGGCAGGACAATCGCTGCTGCCGCCGTCCAACCAGGAGGTCAGTTATAATTCTGTGACTATTTATAATACAAAGTAGCACAAAGCATAATGTTGAAATATTATTTCAACATGCAATATGATGGAAATAAATCCACTTTGTCTTCGGGGACATTTCTGCACGAGTTATTAAACTTTGCACAAAAAAAGTCACAAATAATATATCTGAACACAAGTTTGGAAAAATGTGTTATCACAAGCGACACTGACACTAAGATACTACCGAAACCACTGCGACGCACAGACTGATGTAGTTGGCGCGGACCGGCGACTTCCCCTTACATGTCACTCGTTATGCGATACGTCGCTCGTTAAGCGAATTTCTCGTTATGCGGGGTGCTCGTTAACCGGGGTTCCAGTGTAATTACATTGTATGCAGTTCACAAATTGTTTTATAACACACGGCTCAAGGCATAATAATTAGACAGTTCATTTAGATATTTAACTTTGTACTGCAACACATTTATCAACTTGACAGATTCCTGCGAGTTCGGCTCTGGCCACTACTTCGCTCTATGCGGTTTGGGTGGTATTCTGTCTTGCGGTATCACCCACACCATGGTCGTACCCCTTGATCTGGTCAAGTGCCGTATGCAGGTCGACCCCGAGAAGTACAAGAGTGTATTCAACGGTTTCAAGGTCACACTGGCTGAGGATGGTACTCGTGGTCTTGCCAAGGGCTGGGCACCCACCTTCTTCGGTTACTCCATGCAGGTACAAACACTGCTGTTAATATTGTTATTCGGATATGTACTTATTGTGCTATTATATGTGTACAGGGTCTGTGCAAGTTCGGTCTGTATGAAGTGTTCAAAGTATTCTACTCTGACCTGATTGGTGAAGAAAACTCGTACGTATACCGTACCTCCCTGTACCTGGCTGCCTCTGCATCTGCCGAATTCTTCGCTGATATCGCTCTGTCTCCCATGGAGGCTGTTAAGGTAAACGTCCTCTGTTCAATATCCGACAAGCTACAGTTTTACATAGAGTGTTTGTACTGTGTGTCTAGGTCCGTATCCAAACACAACCCGGCTTTGCCAACACACTCCGTGAAGCCATGCCCAAGATCTACGCCAGCGAAGGTTTGAACGGTTTCTACAAGGGTTTGGTACCCCTGTGGCTCAGACAGATCCCATACACCATGATGAAGTTTGCCTGTTTCGAACGTACCGTCGAACTTTTGTACAAGTAAGTTTGAAATATCAATGTTTCTATGTATAAATTGTGTTTAATTCATGTTGTTCGTGTTTATAGATACGTTGTACCGAAGCCCCGTGCCGACTGCAGCAAGGGTGAACAGCTGGTTGTCACCTTCGCCGCCGGTTACATTGCTGGTGTGTTCTGTGCCATTGTCTCCCACCCCGCTGACACTGTAGTGTCCAAGTTGAACAAGGAGAAGGGCAGCACCGCTGTGGAAGTTGCCAAGAAGTTGGGTATGGCCGGCATGTGGAAGGGTCTGATGCCTAGGATAGTCATGATTGGTACACTTACCGCTGCACAGTGGTTCATCTATGACGCTGTCAAGGTACGTTAAACAATACTAATTTACACTGATAATCATACTTATTGGCATTCATATTTGTAAATTTTCTTTTGCATCCTATATTTGATACGTGTTTACTTGTAACATGACATTGATAGAAAATTATTGTCAATTTGAATGTAGAAATAATCACAGCGTGTTGAAATAGTATTTGTTCAAATTATTAGGAGTGTTTATGTATGTTTATTTGATAGGTATGGCTGCGTATGCCCCGTCCACCACCACCAGAGATGCCCGAATCCCTGAAGAAGAAGTTGCAAGCTAAGGGTGAATTATAAATAATGCATACAAACTAGAAAGATTCAACTATTATAATATGCGATAGAAACCTACCAAAAAACACAAACACACGTTTCTATCCTAGTAAATTATTACCAAATCATCCATCAAAATAATTAAACGAAATCGTGAAAATGAAAAAGTGTTAGTAAGTATTACTGTTGTTAAAGTCAAAAAAGTAGTAAAACATCTTAACAAAACCAAATAAAAAATGCAAAGTAAACCCCGTTTTTAAATATTCCTCGTTTTATTTTTTTAAACAAACGATATTATTTTCACCAAACACTCAGTATTTAATTATTGTTATATTATGAAGTTCTATCATTTTTAAAAAGTTATATTTTGTCCTTGGTTTTTTAGAATCTGTAAATAGATGTCTAAATAAATATATTACCGAAACAGTAGTGAATTAAGTTCACCCAGAACATAAAAATCCATGAGAGATTCCTTCATAATTTCAAGAGACGTGCAAGTTGTTGTACAGGAAATAATATCTCATAACATCTATCACAGTTCTAATATAGTAAGTAAGTATCCTCTTAAAGTAATGTGTAGTGATCTAAATCAATATTTAGAACCAACTGGTGTAGGTATGAATATGAATTAACACGAACAGTATTTACAGTTCATTCATGCAATATATTCAGGGTGACACTGCAAATATTTACAAATATATTACAAAATAAATAATATTTATACAGGAGACTGTAAAATAACAAATAAATTAGGAAGTTCTATAATGTAACTATGTATATATATAGATCTACAGTTTGTACAATATGGCCACCTTACTATGTACTAAATCTACATTCTTATATATGAGTACGTACATATTTGACTAGTTATTAATTTTAGGAGTCTTAATTGTTGCTATATGGTCCACATTAACGTTATTATAAAAATCATATTTTTCCCTCATTTAAAATTACCGGTATCCTAATATATATTTTCTGTAATTGTGTTATTCTTAACGAATAGTTATTTGCCGAACACAAAATAAAATATAGGTTATATTGCTTAATTTTACGGAACACTGCTTATATTCCGTAGCATATACGAGTATTTTGTTGATAAATCTACTAAAATATAAACACGGAATAGAAATAATAGTTAAAAGTATCATTAGTTTCCTTCTGTTTTCATCATATTCATACCCGGCTCTGATTCGTGATGTTGTGATTTATGCGCTAAATAGTAATGTTTTATAACAAAACTTTTCTGGCATATTTCACAAATAAATGGTCCACTTTTCTGATGTGTCTTTTTATGTTTCTTCAAATTGTCCGGACGTGAAAACTTTTTACTACAAATATCGCAACTAAAATCTTTCACGCCACTATGCGAAGTCAAATGTCTCATCAGATGTTCTTTGCGGGAAAATGTTTTTGGACAATGAACACAATTGAACGGTCTCAGGCCTGAATGTAATTTTGTATGCTGATACAGATGTTCTCGACGTTTAAACATTTTGTCACAAACTTCACATTTGAAATTTTTACCACTTGAATCCGGTTTATCCTGATTATTATTATTATTCAACACATTACTCGATTCGTCCCCATTCATTTTACTGATATTTTGTTTGTTTTTATTATCGACAGGTTTTAACAGAACTTCTTTTAATTTGTTTATTTCACATTCGGGTAATCCCGATTCTATTAATTGTTCCACATCAATCAGCATCATTGGTTGAATAACATTCGATTTCATAATGTTAAACTCGGTGTTTGGTTCGACATTGTTATTCAACTTTTGTTCGTAGCCATTTTTATTGGACAATGCGCTGTTGCCGTTAAAGTTTAATGACGTTATGTTACAAGATATTAAGTTAGTCTGATTGTCATTCGACTTTGGGTTATATTTTATTTGTTCTGACGGTGGTTTCGGAGTGTTTAAGATATTTTGATTTGGATTCAAGTTGATAAATTCATTTGGTTTATTGGTGTTATTGTTCTGCGGAATGGTTGGTACTGAAGGTTTAGGATAATTTGGTATATTTTTGTTTGATATGGTCGGTGCAGTGGGTAGTTCTAGGGTGAAATATTGTTGTGCGCCATCCTGTATCATGGTGGTTGGAGTATTTGATGGTATATTTTCCTGAAATTAGAAAAACATACATTGCAATTTTGTTCGTTGCATTGTAGAAAAATAAACTGAATATGATGCTTCAAAATTCATGAATTATAAGCTAATTTTTTATAACACATTATATTCACTCATTACCCCCAAAAACATTCTGATTACACCCCTGTTCTTTAAAAATAGAGAAAATATATATTCTAAGTCAAAACGAACAATATCGAAGCATTTTTTAAATAGCATTATACAATTATGTACGATATTGTTAACTTTAACATTAGGTCCTAATAAACCAGATACACAAGTAACTCTTATACATTATTCCTTAAATTCTATCAGTACATGCAATCTCTACAATCTATCCGACAAGCTTGATCATATTATCTCAACACAGTTCTAAATAATATTATTACCTGTACAATTTTTTTTATTACATTCGTATTTTCGAGCTTTTGTCCAGTATCTTTAACATAAACCTACAAAACAGATTGCCATTAGTAAATTTCTTTGTAATTTGTAGAATGTATACCTTTCCCGCTTTTTTAAAATCATCCGTAAACCTAAAGTTTTGAAAGTAACTTGATAACATTGTCTCCGAGTTTATACAATTCTGTCTGAATGTAAAACACTGATCTAGCACTTGAATACAAGTTGTACATACGACTTTCGGTAGATAATCGTGTTCGTAAACCTAAAATACGTCAATATTGAGATAACTGTGGTCAAACAGGTCAAATTTTTACTTACTAGTAGTGGAAAACAGGATTGTATTTTTTGTTGCAGCTGCATTTTTCGCCCTTCATCGCGAAATATGTGAATCTTATCTTTAGGTTGACTAGAGGTACACAATCTGCACAATTCGTAATAATTTACCCGTTTATATCCTGTCATATTACATACAAATGCTATTTTATTCACTCAGCATCAGTTATTTTGACAGTACACATTTGTTTATAAATACAAATACCTCTGTGGCGACATCTCTTAATATAAATCGCTAACTATATGCTTGTTGATACTATTAAGTGTTGACAATAGATGGCATATTGTACGTATTGATTTTTACGTTATCTGCAGATTTTTCTTAAATTATAATATTACGCATATACTGGCGCAGTGTAGTGATTATTGCTTATAAACCATTGTCATCAATTATATTTGAGCAGCTGCATAAATTTGGTAATTTTTCAAATGTAACGAAAGCCTAGTAAATGTAAAGTTTACGTAAACGATTATGGACGTTGTAGTCTGGCGACATCGTGGCTCTCTGTAAAACGCGTTTGCTGTTTGTTTCGTTGTCCTGTATCGACATTATCAAGGTCATCGCTGATACACAATATTATCGTATGCGTTTTGTTTCACTGAAATCTGAGCGTTATATTAATACATTGAAACGTCTTTGTTCATTTATACATGCAAATTTAACATGTTTCTGAAGTACGGTGGATTATTTCAATCGTTTTTTTATTCAATATGTTTGAAATTAGTTAAATTTCATAAGACTTCTTTATTGTTCACGTAATATCGTTTAATCTTTTCGAATTTTATTAGCTGTTTTAAAATGGAAGCCATTTTCTTTCTGAAATAGTATTTTAGTGTGGAAATGCGTTACTAGAATTTCGTTTAATTTTATTAATTTTATATTTGGAAAATTAAATCAACTATATAGTTGGTAATTATCTACAGATTTTTTCGTGGTTTCGGTCCAAGACTTGGCATACTTTTTACTACATGGCCGTGGAAATGAAAATAAATCAGGCAGCAGCTTTCTCGAATACTGTGATGGAATATTAGTCTTTACGAAATCCTACACTATGGGCGAAATTTGAATGCTTGGTAGGAAACCTGACAAGTAATCGTTACCGTGCAGTTTCTCCTATTCAGACAACCAGCCTGTGACGTCATCCACATGGAAGCATCCGATTGGTAAGAAATAACGTAATATGCACGCTGATTGGCCGATGGAAATGCGTCTGTGTATCCTTGGTGTACAGCTGCTCGAAATTCATTTGTGATCTCATCGCTAAAGAGAACAGTTGGTTTCCTGGTTTGATACTATGAAATAATGCGTAAAATTATAAACATTTTCTGTCCCTTGGTTTTAATATTATAGGACAGATCATAGTGAATGAGTGAATGCCATTTCAAAATATTTTCCTACCTAGTGAAACAATAATTGTCTATGACAATGGCACTCGTATGTGATACAAAAAGGTTTGATAATTTTTTACGACACGGGATTTTACGAGTCTGAGCAAGGCTTCAAATAATATGCTAAAATTATATTAGGATCGAGCATTACTTTGACGTACATATTCGTTACGTTGTTTTCGTGCTAAATTAACCATCTAAAACAAAACGTAATGCAGCTGATTGATTAATTGTGCTCCTATTATTACGTTTATTTGACGTTTCATCCACGACAAATTCATCGAGATTTGTTAGTTTTTCAAGATATTACGTGGCATTTTTTGTCTGGAGAAGCCACATCGTTTTCCTGAACCATTGTGAAAAACGTCCGCCATTTTGTCGTCGTAATTATTTTCAGCAAAATTATATTTCCACAATGATTACATGACAGCTTTTATAAGCTTGTCATTGAAATATTATTGTGGAATTATGTATCCTACTTTGAAATTTTAAATAATCCAGTAAAATATTCCAAATTTGGCATTGAAACAAAAATATTAAAAACGAATAAAATTGAGTCCTTGCCTGTAATTAATACAAGGTAATGTCGATTTTACATAGTTTTAGCATATTTTTTGTGGAAATTAGTTGTTATCTGGTACACAATAACTTATCGAAAACGTTGACCTTATGCAGGGGTCAGAATGGCTGTGTACGAAATGTATTGTGTAACATTACGGACATTAGTACATTATAGGGTAAACCTAGTTTCTCAAGTATGTACGTATCTTGTTTATTTTTGCATGAAGCACGACAAATTATTGCTTAGATAATTTCTTCAATGGTTTATTTCTTCCAAATTGGTGGTGGTAATGGTTTTATGTAACCATATGTTAGTTTTAACAAAACGTAAATGCTTTACATTTTGTTTTACATATGGATTAATTACATATACGTTAATATTTAATTTTCTTTTCGATATTCTGTTTGGTCTATTCATTCCAAAGCCTAATATGGATATATTTACATAACATTTATGTTGATGCAAATATATGACCTTGAAATCAAGATAGTGTTACACAAACATTTTGGACGCGGCCATTGCGTGACACATGCGCAGAAATTACACATATCCGCAGTGTAAGCTAGAACATACGTTTGTAAACATATTTATCGTCTATAATTGGACATACGTGTTAGTTATAGGTACCATGCGCCATCTCTACAAAGATTTTTCAATTTTTTTACTTTATCGGTAATGCAGATCATAAATGACCTTGATTAGTATTGAAAATCAACTAAAATCAATATTTTTATAATATTAAAACTGATTTATCAATAATGAGAACACAGTTGCATTACTTATAAAGTATCTGATGTTTGTATAAATCTGTATTAGACATTAATTATTCACAAATTACATTTGAACCAGAACTAAATCTTTCAACGCTTTGAGATAAAAATAACATTTTCCAAAAAAGTAAATTATATTTCATTTATATAGCAGGAAATTTTGCGAAAAATGGTACTGATATTCTGCTTGTATTAAATCTTTTTCATAGCTATTTGATTATTATTATTAATTAATGTTAGGTTCGAACATTGAAATAGAATTTTGATTTTAAATATTTTATTTAGTGTTGAACCCGATTCTTCGGAGGCTCAAAAAGAATCTGAGAATCCGGATCTAGAAGATGGCGAAATTGAAGACGACGATGATGAGGAAATGCCTGCACCCGTTGAGTCAGCGACTCAACAATCTGAGCAATCTGCACCGGTTGCGCCTCAAATCTTGCCTGCTGCGATTCCTGCGGACACAAACATTTTCACACAGAATGACACACCACAGAAAGAGAAACGTCGGCACAGTTCCGAACGAAAGTCTGAAAAACACTTGACTGAAGCTGAAAAAGCTGTGAGAATGATTCACAAAATGGAACGAGCTGAAAGGGAGCGAAGGGACCGGTTGCGCAGGGAACAGACAGGTAATTAGATGATTTGTGGTAATTAGGAAGTTTAGCAGTTAGCGTTTATATTAGCTACGGTTACATAGGCGTACAAGCAGTTAAATTGTAGAGTCGTCTATAATTAGCTGCTTCTTTTTGCTATACAGTCCTGTAACAACCGTCCATAGTGTTGGTACATATTAGCTTCGTTATATAGGCGTACCAGTAGATAGATTATAGGGTTCTATAATTAATTGCTGCTTTTGCTACAGTCCTTTAGCTTCATCAATATACGTAGCTGCACAATATGTACATGATATTAATAGGAGGTTACAATACATATACAAATATTATATGTATCAGTACTTTTAGTATTTTAGTAGATGTAAAAGTTGGACATGTAGTTGCATGCATATGTCTTAAGAGTGTTCTTTTTTATTTATTGCTTCCAGATGATTGGGCAGGGAATGTTGAGAAGGCGATTGCCCAAGCGCTCAAAAAAGACAGGCATAGCGGAGTCAGCGCTGAAGAAGAAGAGGAAGAAGAAAAGAAAAGAGGACGTAAGAGAAAGAAGAAAGACAGGGAAAGAAAAAAAGTAATATATCATTTATTTTCTTTTAAATATCAACTCTAATCTTTTTTATTACTAACTTATAGAAACATAGAAAAATTGAATCTCCTAAAAATGAGGATATTGATGAAGACGAGATGTTAAATGTGCGTGGTGGTAGCCCTGAGAACAAAGCACATAAAGAGAATTCACCGTTCGCAGAAGGCGAGGGTGGCTATGAAAGTTACGATTCAGAGTACGACTCGGAACCGTATCATAACAGACCGAACAAACGGAACTTCGAGAGGGAACAACGAAAAGGCAGAAATCGAAATAGAGAATCACGGAGAGACAGAAAGAATTTCAGAGAAAAGAACAACAGGAAAAAGGATAACGAACAAAATCGGCCACAAATGCAAGACGCGAATAGCATATGTATGTTTTATATGCAAGGAAAGTGTCATAAAGTAAGTTGAATGAAATAGAAAGATACTTTTCCAAATAGTTAGTACTGAATGGTTTGTTTATTTGTTAATTAGGGAGATGAATGTCCATTCTCTCATGATGCACTTCCACCTATGAAATTAGAACTGTGTAAATTCTACCTAATGGATTGCTGTGCAAAGCGAGATAAGTGTTTATATATGCACTCGGAGTTCCCTTGCAAGTACTATCATACAGGACTTAAGTGTTTCGCCAAAGATAACTGCAAGTTCGCACATGGCAAACCTCTTAGTGACAGTTTGAAACAAGTATTACTTAAGGTATAACACCATCCATTAATATAAACACATTAAAAACTGCAACTAAATTGATCGAGTAATATATCGATGTTTGATTTTCCAGCATTTAGAAACTGCACCCAAAGAAATTCTAGGCGATTTCCCACGTTTAAGTCGCGAAGGCGCTCAACAAATGGTGAACCAAACGCAGAAGAACTTAGAAGTCGCCTTTGGTATTAAAAATGTTGCACCCGCTGGTCCTCAGAATGAGAAGACTGGTATTCCGAGCTTGTTTGATATCACTGTTCCAATGCCTCCGGAATTGATGCAGCATCAGCAACCTGCGAATCATGCTAATGTAGAAGGTAGGGAATTATACACAAAATATACAATAATATCAGGAACTTTATTATTAAATTTATCATTTATATAAATACTCTTGTATTTTGTTTATAGCTGAAAACAAACCGAAACCAGAGAAACCAGAAAATCCGAAAAAAGTACGACATACACGGTGGAACGATGAACCACCAGTACAAGTTATGCCGCTGTTAAATCCAGCCTTTGCAGCCAGTATGGGTGGCGCATTCAACACGTTAACACTGCAAGACCAGCAGAAAATCCAAGAGTACACAATGAATTATCAGATGAAAGGTTTCTACAGTGAACAAGACCAAGATATGAGAATAAACAGGTATGATCCTGTTTGTCTATATTGATGAGCTATACTACACATAGTGGAAGACTATAAGTATTTATATTTTGTTTTCTTATAGTAACGGTGATGTAGACATGCGAGCTATGCCTCAAATGCTCCCGAAACCAACAGAAACTCCACTGAATTTCGAGCAGTACAAACAAGATGCTCGACTGACTTCAAACATGTCAGACAACAGTGAAATGAAAATGGATACAGACATCAGGCAGTTCGGTTCTGAATCGAAGTTGACGATAGCAGAAGACTCGCACAGTGATACCAACAGAACGGACTTGCCACATAATACCAGTAAAATGGATCATGGTCATACATCCGACAGTAGTGCACATATGGAGTCAAATTTGACCATTGATGAGAAAGCAGGTAATTAAATATTACCCGCAGGAAAAATACATAGTATTCCCTCCCCTTGTATTTGTTAATGACATTTCTCACTATTGCACGTATATTTACAGGAGATTCAGGATCAGAAATACCCAATAATTTGCCCAAAAAACAACGCGAACTATTTCTAAGGATACAGTCACAACAGAAGGAGAACATACCAGAAAACCAACATGCAAATGATGATACATCAACGCTCAAAGATGATGATTGGTATTCAAGTGACGATGACAATGATCCATTATCTAAAATGGTCATTCATTTGGTAAGATAGATACCACATATTCTTCATGTTTATTCCGCACAAATATTAAGTGTTCTATAATATGTGTCATTACTTACAGGATGAAGATGATTTAAAAGAAGAGGAAGAAGAAGTAAAAGAATCACCTAAACGGATTATGTCACCGCCGACAATAAAACCAGTGGAGGTTATCGATAAGCTGGGTGATTTATCCAAGATTGACATATCAGCTGAAGTCACAAAACTCCTTACTTCAATTAAAAGCGGCCAAACGAGTGCTGCACCTGCTACCACAACTAAGTAAGTTAAAAAATATATATTTTATGCTTCAAATGCTTCAAATCATACATATTATTCGAAATTTTCATTTAAATCTTCCGTGCAAATTTTAGTAAATTTTATTCGTTCACAGTGCTCCGGAAATTAAGAAATCCAGAGATCCTCGGCAAGCCAAGAATCTGGATATGGAAATAACGTCTCCAGTGTTAAATTCTGATCCGAGAACCAAACCCGCCAAAACGGAACGACGAGATCCACGCACCAGTATATACGAGCAAGGAATCATTGATCCAGAGGAAGTGAAACCTAAAATGTATGAAGAAACAAACACATCTTCAGAGGGTATGAAAGGCGACGTTGACTTAAGAAACATGGAAGCAGGGTCTAAAGACTTAGATATGCGACCGAGTTTTGGTGACACAGACTTACGAACGCAAGGTAAATGAATGAACCTAAATAATAGTTTTTTACTTTAATATGTTTATATTTATGTACTTTTTCTAGGAGGTAGACAAGATGTAGATTTACGACAACTAGGATTACCTTTCAAAGCAATGCAGAATTACACACCTGCAACAGAAATTGATGCCAGTATAGCTTCACATAGCCCCATTTCATACAAGGTAAATGCATAATTTCTTTTACTCATTATATATTTTAATGTGAAATTTCTTGATTCAGAGTATGGTTGTATTAATAATTTGTATTATTGTATTACTTAGGTTCATGTTGTTGATATTCCACGACCGGATTATTCTGGACTAAAACTAAACTCGCAAGATGCACAGGTATGTAATACTTCATTTAAAATTATTTAGTGTCTTATATGTAAACTAATGTACGTGTCATTTTACAGGTGAACGCTGATCCTCGTTTAAGAAAAATTTTCAGAGTTCCATCCACTGAGGAAAAAGACTCACCCGCATCTCCTAAACAACAAGCATCACCGCCTAAACCCGCCCGCCAAGATCCACGAAGACGAAACGTCGAGAAAATAGATGCACCCAAAACAGACACAAGCAATTTGAGTTACTCGCAACAGTTGCAACTCTTGCAGAATTCCGCATTCTATCAGAGTTTAACTAGCAACCAGAAACTTATGTTGAACCAAGAGATAGCATCGAAAGGTGATCAAAACACACCCAATGACCCGATATTAGCTGGAATATTGTCCAGTTTAGGTCTTATTCCCTCCCTGAACAACCAGAATGGATGTGCAATGAATATTTTAGCGAATGTTAACTCTATGGTACCGGGTATGGGACAAATGAACCAAGGTATGATGGGCCAAAATATCCCACCGAATATGGGCCAACCTATGGGAGGTATGGGCCCCGGAATGGGACCAAATATTGGCCAGAATATGGGACCCGGAATGGGTCAAGCTATGGGACCTGGGATGGGACCAAACATGGGACAGGGTATGGCTCCTGGACCTAATATGGCTACTGGCATGGGTCAGAATATGGGTAATATGACTGGCGGTATGGGACCGAATATGGGACAAGGAAGTATGGGATCTGGTATGATGCCAATGGGTGCAAATATGAATCCGAATGTACAGAACCCAAATATGGGGGCTATGGGACCCAATTTAGGACCTGGATTGTTGGGTGCAGCTCCTGGAGTAACTGCTATGGGTTCAAATATGAATCAAAATATGGCCCCGAATATGGGACAGAATATGACCCCGAATATGGGACAAAATATGGTCCCAAATATGGGACAAAATATGGTCCCAAATATGGGACAAAATATGGCTCCCAACATGGGACAAAATATGACTCCCAACATGGGACAAAATATAACTCCGAATATGGGACAAAATATGACTCCAAACATGGGACAAAATATGGCCCCGAATATAGGGCAGAATGACTTCCAAATAAATTTTGATCCACGTAATGGAGGTCTGTTGGGTCAGGCTCCGTTCCAGAATTTCCAGGACAATCAGAATTTCCAGTACAACGATGAATTTTACCCGAATAACGAAGATAACAACGGTGGTAATTTCAATAATGCCGGCGGCAATGGTAATAATAATTACAACTCGAGAAACGAACGCAATTTCCGCGGTGAACGAAATTCACAGAATAATAATCGACGAGGCCGGTCCTGGAATAACAGACACAATAATTCGAGAAATTACAATAGAAACAATAATCGAAACAGATCAAATAGAAGTTATACGCCCCCGTAAATTAGTTGTTTATGAAAATAAACACTCTTCTATTATGTTCATATCATTTTCATTTGATGGAGAAAACGAATTTTAGAAATACAATCGTAGCGGTTGTGACGTAACATGTTGTGCGTGTGTGTGACCCCTTCCACTGCCTTTCAACCTACCAATTAGAGACACACGAACTGACTAGTGTCCACCAATCAAAGGGCTTCGATTTTGTTCACATTGACACATCATTATTTTCATTGGACGTGACGAAACTCCTGTCAATTCCATCAACCAATCATATTCGTCATGTAGAGTCTGACCAAATGAGTGACCACTGTTTAATCATAGGGCTTCGATTAATTTTCTACGCAATTAATTGCGATCTTCATTCATCCTTCATTTGTTCTATCATAAAAGACTTTTTTTTATCATTCCGCGTTATTTAAGCAATATTTTGTATATTATGTCAACTTAATTTTTATTAATTAATAGGTTTGGTATTACTTGAATTAATAGTGTATATAAATATTGTATGTATTTAATTTTTATTCAAAGGAGTAATTATAATAACTATGAATATAAGTTTCATTTATTTTTAAATCGTTGCATATATACTTGTTAGTAGGTTGTATTGTAATTACATATTAATAAAATAAAAATGATTATATTTGTAAATAGTAGCAAATAACGTTACAATAATTTTCTATTTATGCTCAATTATACGCATTAAGAATAAAGAATTAAAATTTTGTTTATATTTCATTGTTTTAATTTTTTTATATATGTTGCCGAAGTTGTATGTACAATTTGACAGGTGATAATTATTAAACAGCTGTTTATAGTATAATTTAGTGTCTGAATGTACTCTACACAAAATTATGTTAAAACTTTAACCTTCATATTGCTACATAGAAACTAAAATTACATGTCTGCATTATTCATCTTATTAAAACAGAATGATATAATATTAATAATTACAGTAAGATATTTAAATATTATTGACGTAATACAAACTGTTGAATCCATAATGCCTGAACGCATCCAGAATGTATTTGATTTATAATATGGGTGTGACCAAAATAGTATTTCAAAACTAAAATTTATAAATACGACATGATTAGTAACTTGAAGAATACGTGCAATAGTGTAAACTAATCATGCTTAATTGTGCAGTATTGTGTCATAAACGTGATACGTTGAAGTTAGCACTTATTTGTTTTGACATAGTATTTTAGGTTAAGTATGTGTTTTGTATGCAATTTTATATAAACAAAGTGTTATTGTTTGTTGTGTTTATTGTCTGCAGAAGATGACATCGTTAAGGAAACGAGTTACCAGTTATTTTAGGCAATTAAGTTTTCATAATGAACCCCGAGAAAGAAAACCTAATATTAACGAGAATTCTTTCGTTACTAAATATTTGATGGAGTAAGTTTTAAAATTTATTATCTATACAAT
>JAGJTL010000156.1:300045-324003 GCA_022063505.1 Calosoma granatense
GTTATTTTTTGCAACATATTTATTATATATTGTTTTAAGAAAATAGTTCTGGACTATCATTAAAATGTTATTATAGACAAATTAAGTTAAAAGATGGTCCGCCAGTTCTATACGGCAAGAGCCCTAACGATTTACCAAATTTCGAATTGGACTCTTATTCTACTGGGTCCGATAGTATAGTAGGCTGTTCCACTGGACCAAATGGCGGCTTGACAACAGTCAAACGTGTCGAAAAGCATTTATCTGTAGCTGACCCAGATATAGACTTTATAGATACACAAGAGGAAATAGGTATGTGACAGTAATAGGCAATTATGTTACAATAAACTTCCTGCTAAAATTATCCACGCCACTCTTCAGATCATTGACTCATTTCAGCGTACATCTTGGTTCTCTCCTAATGGAAATTTCTTGGCTTAAACAATTCTAAGTTTTATATTGTTCATATCCAGTTACGAATATTCGTTAAAATTCAAGCATAGTAGCTTACACGAATTTATGTACGGGAAAGCGGATATATGGTCTATTGTATGTAGATTTTATAATATAATAGATTAAATCCTCTGATATACATTATGTGAACCTAGTATGAAGTTGTTTGTTTGATTTTTAACGAATATTATGAATATACCTGCAAGCTATTGTTATATATTTTCCTTACAGCAGAAACGAAACGAAAATCTCCGTTATGTAAAAAACGACCGCTAGATAATACTACAATGATAATAAAGGTGGCGGGCCAAGAGTATCGAGTATCGAACCGTAAAAGTCGTAGTTTAGGCAGCCTAACTGATCTAACAAACATAGACAGCGGTGAAACGCCGGCTAGTAACACTAGTAATAGCAATAGTAACATCAACACCAACAGTGACACCCAACCAATACCAAACAATAATAACGAGGTTAGCCAACAGTGTAAAAACAAAAACCCCAGCACTAACTGTGATGACGACACTACTGCAACAGTACCGACAGCCGAACATATGTTTGCTACTACTACTACTACTACTAATAACAGTACAGAGGCGAGTAATAATGTCGGTCAAGTAGCTAGTAGGGAAGTGATAAACAATAGTAACCAAAGCGACAATGTAAATAGGAACTTTAGTTTAAGTAAGTCGAAAAGTGAATGCAACCCTTTCGAACATAGGAAACAGGGGAAAATTATTAGGTTAACGGAACGGCCAAAAGCTCAGGGTAAATCTTACGTTTTACTGCATTCTATATATGTTGGTAGCACTGATGCATGAGGAATGTTCAATTGTTGACAGCAAATTTACTAACATTTATATTATATGATTGTATTTGTGTAAATAAATATGTTAATATCTTTATTCATTCAGTTAAATGATATTTTGTTTATGTTTTAGGCATAGTTATCTGCATAGAGTAGGTTTCTGCATAATTTATGTTTTTTTATACACATTTTAGTTTAGTGTAGTATTGTAGTTGCATCATTTTTGTATTGTGTGTTAGATAATTTTATTAGAAGAAAACGTGTGTCGTAGTTCAGATCATTTACCTGTGACATAATGTGTTTGCAACCAATAACAATCCTCGTAGCGTTAATGTAACCAATGACAGTGTTGTTTTATTTGTAGGAGATCAAGTGGATCATTCCAGTGCTACCAGTAGATTAAGTGGAGAAGCAGTGTTGCCAAAAAAATGGAACCGGAAAACGGATTTAGTATATGGACTTTCTGATTCTCTGTATGACATGAATCAAGTTACAAAATGTAAGAACGGAAATCCAATTGCTGATTGTTATGGTATTATTGCAAGAAGTGACTCGGCCATTTTGGCATTGGCAGATGGAGTAAACTGGGGTATGTTATTAATTAAATATCTGCAAAATTGTATTTAATTTAAAAATTAATATTATTTCCAGGCGAAAAAGCATGCATAGCGGCTAAATCTGCTATCCACGGCTGTTTGCATTATCTAAACAAAACAATATTCGATGATACATCACTATTTGACTTTGACACGTCGAGCAAACATGAAAATTCGCCATTTTATGATAACCAGAATTCTCCCATAAACACTTCGTACATATCACCGCCAAAGAGAGAGAAAATTAGTAGAGAATCTATGGGAAAAGGAACGGAAAACGCTTTAGAAAACAACGAAAACCGCATTAGTAATACGACAGAAGTATTTATATCTATTTTACGGGCATTCAATTGTGCACATAATCTAATCTTGGAGAATCAGGGTATGTTGACTACTTTGACAGTTGCCGTCGTTCTTCCGTTGAAATCCAGCAACTATCGTAGATCTCAGCGGAGAAACACGAGAGTGGCGAGTGTGAAACGTACGGCGACTGTACGGAAATCTAGTGATACGGCTCAGGCTAAAGATAGTGTTAATTTTCCGCGGAATTATAGTAGAAAACCGCCGGTATTGCAAGATAAATCTAGTGTTAGTGCAACGAAAGTGGAAAGTAGTGCTGAATCTAGTGATAGTAGTGATGAAGTAAAGTGTGAAAAGTATATTTGTTGTGTGTGTAACGTGGGCGATACGTTGGCGTATGTGTATTCGCAGAAATACGGCGTAAGAGAGCTGACAAAGGGATCACATGATGTGTACTCGAACAGGGACATGAGAGATGCACTAGGAGCATTGGGACCAGTCGATGGTAAGTTTATAGATATTCTATAATCCACAAAATGCTAAAGAAGAAACTTGTTTGCTTATTAAGGAATAAATCCGGAACTTAATAATTTAACACTTTCCGTCACGACAATGGATGCAGGTGATATAGTAATGGTAGCTAGTGATGGACTCACAGATAACTACGATCCAACTGTGTGCAAATACACTGTGAATTCAGTCTCGAACGAGGGTTCAAAACCACATCGGAGTAGTCTTCAAGCCAGTAAAGGTAGGTTATTGTGATATTTAGTCAATGTACTGCTACACTGAGAACTTCCGTTGCAATTTTAAGATAAACCGGTATTGAGACCTAACCCTACACCACCTAGAGATACAAGAAGTCCTCGAGAAAGAAAATCTTCCACATCGTCCCGAACGAAGGAGTCTGGTTCTTCCAAGATAAACCCACCCTCAAACGTCAGTCGATTAGCTAAAGAATCACATTTATCATCATCGGCCAGCACCAGTAGTAAGGTAGATACATCACAAACTAAGAACAAAGAAAATAATCCTAAAACTCCCGATTCGGATAACCTAGAATACGAGATTTGTCATAACCCGTTAGTAGCTCAATTCATGGCGGATAATGGTATAAAGCAAGGTAATGATAATAAAGATAGCAGTAAACCGGATAGTACTTCTAGTCAACGGAAGCGTAGTGTTACATCACAAAAAGCAAAACGTGTTTCGGTCGATGATGTTCTTAGCGAGAACAAAAACAAAAGTTTTAATCCGCTTACGAAAAGTAGTTCTGTATCGGGTGTATTCAAATCGAAAACCACATCAAATGTCCCTGAACCAACTAATGTTAAGTACGGTTTCTTGCGGTCGAAAACTAGCGTAGATTTAAAACCACCACAAAAAATAATACACCGCAATGAAGACGGTCTACCGTACGTTACACCAATACAAAAATACGAATTAACCTTACTTTTGATCGAGGACATTCTGAAACGTGGCATATCGGGCAAAGAAAAACAATGTAGTACGGCGAAAATACTATGTGAAAATTTACTACGATACACATTTAGTATAACGGCAGCTAAACGGCATACACTGGAAGATGTCGATCTATATTTTGATAATAAAAATGATATTTTAGTAGAAGTTTCGCAGAAAGAGAAGAAGATCAGGAGGAAACGGTGTTTGGAAAAAGTACAGAATTTACCGGGTAAATTAGACCATGTCAGTGTGGTAGCTTATAATGTTGGCAACAAGACATTCGAACTAAATTAAATTATTTTCGTTGAAAAACATTATAATTTGTAGTATTTGTGTTAGTTCTAGTCTGAATATTGCGTACATTAATCTATTTGATTCAAAAAAAATATATTGGGATAGTGCATATTTATTTTGTCCAGGGTCAAATTTGCAGTGCAATATTTGTGTTTGTTAATATGTAGGATTTTTGAAATTGGTTGTATAGCATTAGTGGTGTAACTTGGACTTTTTAATTGTTTTTAGGTTCTAGTTACGTCACTAAATTTCGTTTTATGGCGTGTTATACTATGACGGTGTTTTCTTGAATACAGAGTTACGTAGGTATTACGTACTAGTATTAAATAATATAATTGTTTTGCCGATTTTACGACAGTTTTATTTATTTTGTTAAATACGTACGATTTTCTATAAATTTTTTTTCTTTCTTCCAAATTATTAATTATAAGGGTGTTAATGGGTAAATCTGAAACAACAAAGGTATACCACGATTGCAGTAATTATATTTCCTAACCTAATATACATTTTCAAAATAATTTGATTTTTAATCCATACCGTAAATACAATAGTGCCATTCATGTTATTGTCGTAATTACCATTAACCAGAAGTAGAAATAAATCCATACAAAAGCTTTGTACTAGTTCAAATTAATCATTAACATTAATTAAGAAAAGCATTTTATCAATACGGAACATAATTAGTTTCCATTTCTAGTTTTTACATTTTCAGTTCAATAATTAAACGGGTGCTTTTATTAATAATATTTTTAGTTATTAATTAATTTCAGTGTATAGTCTATAAAGGGCTATATTTAATTATTAAATGGATTATTAAATAATTCCATAACATATGTGAATATTAATTTCACAGTTTATATTCTTAAATTTAATGGTTTTAATTTCAAATATTGTTTATAACTTGGAAAATAAATTTGAAAAGTATTCTTTTTTTGCATTTTGTTTGATTTATAAAATGTGTGAATTTTTAATTTATGATCTCTTATACATTGTTTATAAAAATTATATTTTGATTTATTTTTTAATGAATTTATGTATAATTTTTAAAGAAAATTATTATTTTAAATTTATATTTTTAGTAAATTACTAATTTTATATTAATGTTCGGAAAATCACAGTAGAATTTTAGCCAAAACCTCATAGTAATTCACAGTAGTCAATAGTAATTTATGTTAAATAAGTAAACAAATACATCTAACCTAGAATTATAACATAACAGAACTCATTCATTTTAAATAACAATTTATTTGTAGTGAAAATCACAATTGAGGCCTAGAATTAGTAATATTTAGATTCAAAATTAGTAGCACAATCAGTAGTTTCATAAAAAATCTAACTGAAAGACTAATCAAATATCAATTTGAAAATTCTAGTTATTCATCTGTCAGATAACGTATTAGGTAACTATTTATTGGTAATAAGGACATTGGAGTATATTGTATTAGTAAATTAGTATCCACTACTAACTTCGTTATCTTAAATGCAATATTTACTCGAAATAGTTATGCTATACTTTTATCTGTCAGATATATTACGGATGTAAGTGATTTTGCTCGGATCTTGAAAAGTATTAAGAAAAAGTAGAATAGATATTTTGAAAGATAATTAAAATGAATACGTACTGAAAAATATACAGAACCTTAAGATTTTTGAAAAATGAGCTAATACATACTGTAAGAAATTAAAGTAATGTCTTCACGTATACAGTAAATTAAAAATAACTATAGTCTTAATTTTATTTAATATCTGAGTTATGCGTTTTTATTAATTTATACGTAAATACACAAAAAGTAATTTAGATTAATTTTATTAGAATTCACTAATTAGTGTCATACACAACTGCAGGCATCTCATATTTTATAGATTTTGTGATATAATTTTATTATATATTTCAAATACTAATAATATTTTTTAACAAATATACAATTTTTGTACAAAAATGTGTACCTATATGTAATATGTGGAATTTTTAGTGTAATTTTTATGCTTTAAACATAATTATGTATTTAATGTATTGTGAAAATTGTGTTATATATGTGATCGTTCATATATTTTCCATAATTTCATATTTACGTAGAATAATTGAAGGTAACCGTATGACAAGTAGATCACTTAATACTCAAGCAAATTAAATTCTTAAATATTTATAGCCAAGTCATAATATCAATAATACATATGCAAAAGTATAATTCAATGTTAGAAAAATAGATACGCACAATATTAATCAATTTATTATTGTTACTTTTTCAATTATTCTACTGAAGTCAAATTATTTAAAGCTAATTCAGTTAATCATATAGCTATATATCAGTGATGTTTAAAAATAATATATATTTGTATCTGTAAATGTTTTGTGCTCATAAATTTGTGTAACATTTCAACATATTCCTTACAAATATTGTCGAATCATATAAAAATATTCCTTTTCGACAAACTTGGTATAAATTTGATAGTACAACAAGTATATCAACTCAAAATTGAAAATATCTATATGTTACATGATTCGACAATTTATTTTTATTCATGAATGTAACAATTTTATATAAGTAAAATATTAAAAACAAATACTTTTATATTAATTATACAAGTGCAATAAAAAAATTAAACGTTTCTGGATGTTTTTATTTACTAATACGGTCCCATCTTCAAAACATCGTTTGTATAAAAAATTTTGCAACATCAAATATTTGTTTCGAAAATACCAGGAATATTTATGTTTCGTAACGTTGGTACTATTGTGTAACATGATAACTGACTTCAGTCTAGTTTTGACAGCTGGCAAAGTGGCATGTCTGTAGTGATTATGTTGTAAATATTAAGAGATTGACGTGATTTTTAAAGTTAATCCTGTTGGAAATGGCACAAGAATCATCTGAAACATCTGCAAGAACTAAACGTCCTTCAGGTATATCATATTATTTTACATTAACATTTATCTGCAGCCCAACCTATATTTTGCGTGATATTTACTATTGATTCTGCAAAATGTCATCCTTTTGTCTTTGAATATCGATTCTTATATTAATATCTGCTCTAAATATGTATGTTCTATAACATAGATACTTTAGATTTTTTCAGTAAAGTCAAATTCATGGGTATTTAAAAAACGAATTTGAATATTTTACATAAACACAGCATTATGAATCTTAATATCTTTTACTTCCAATGGAGAAATGCAAAATAGAAATCAAATTCGATTTAATATTACTATGAAGCAAAAAATTCCTACCGGGTATCTCACCGTAATGTGTTATATAGGGAATGCAATGATAATATTTTTACTTGGCGATATTACGTTCCCTATTGAATTTACAGCAAAAGTTATAATATATACGTTGTGCAGAATTGAAAACTGCACCTATTAAGCCTTTATTTATTCTTTAAATATTATTTACGATAGATAAAAATAAAAATAATTAGTTATCTAATATATCGTGTAAATTTCAAAGTTTATTACACATTTTCTCCAGAATGAATGACATTTAAAACATAAACTTAAATTTATATTAGAACTGTTGCTCTAAATTTAATAGGAAACTTAATATGGCCAAGTAAAAATATTAACATTAGGTTTCCTACGTAACACATGTGTTAGTAGCAAATTTTAATTTACATTTTAAAATTTTTTAAAACGCAATTTATACTTTTTATTTCAAGATTATTTTAGTTCTTCGATAATTTGATATAATAAAATACCTTATATGTTTTTTTATATGTATGATATTGATATTTAGTATATCCGGTTTCCTTAACCGTTTACGAACTGATAAGATTATTGATAAAGTCAGTTATCCTTGGGTTTTTTCGTAACCACTCATTAACGTTCTGCTTGACACACCTCTAAACACAGTTGATAAATATGAGTTTTAATATATTAGTTGTAAGTAACACATTTTCATTATTATTTTATAGATAGTGCTTTTAAGCAGCAAAGGTTGCCGGCCTGGCAGCCAATTTTAACTGCTGGCACAGTATTGCCAACGTTCTTCGTCATTGGTATTGCTTTTATACCAGTTGGTATCGGGTTATTGTACTTCTCTGATGAAGTAAAGGAAATAAGTATTGATTATACGAACTGCACTCAGTATAATATTGGAAATCACACGAATTTCAATGACACTCGTATACCATGCGCTGATATAATTACAAAAAATCCCGATGCCAACTGTACATGTCGCCTTGCATTCAAATTGGATACACATTTCTTTGTAAGTATTTCAGGATATATTTTCTGGTTGGTTTTTAAAAAGAATAAGTTTTATTAACTTATTCTTTTCGTGCTTGTTAAGGGTAAAGTGTACATGTACTATGGTTTGTCCAATTACTACCAAAACCATAGACGTTATGTGAAATCCAGAGATGACAGTCAACTTCTGGGTCATTTGAGTAATATGCCTTCGTCTGATTGTGTTCCGTTTGCGTTTATCAATGATAATACAACTTCAACACAAGTTCCAATTGCACCGTGTGGCGCTATAGCTAACTCTTTGTTCAGTGGTGAGTGATATATTGTTCAACACTGCTTAAATATGTATAAGCTGTATATGTAAATGAAATGTTTATTTGAATACTTGAACAGATGAAATGTCACTGTACTCGTTACAACACTCGAAGGATGTTCCACTGCTCCGTACCGGCATTGCTTGGCCCTCGGATAAACAAATTAAATTCCGCAATCCACCTGGTGACTTGAAAGATGCTTTTAAAGATTTTGCCAAACCTATCAGTTGGAAGAAGCACGTATACGAACTGGACCCGGACGATGATTCGAACAACGGATTCCAGAACGAAGATCTCATTGTATGGATGCGCACTGCAGCGCTGCCAACCTTTAGGAAACTATATCGGCGAGTGGATCACTCTAAACAAGGCTTTGGCGATGGGCTGAGCAGTGGAGATTATATTCTCTATGTGAATTACCGTCAGTTGGTTACAATAGCTCGTACATTCTTGAGTTTTTAATTATTCCTGTTTGTTTATAGGTTATTCTGTAAGCGCTTTCGATGGAACTAAACGTATGATACTATCAACGACCTCCCTACTGGGTGGGAAAAATCCATTCCTTGGTATAGCGTACATCGTAGTGGGCTGTGTATGTCTGCTTCTGGGTATCGCACTGTTGTTCATTCATATTAAATGTAGCCGCAGGTACAATAGTGTTATATGTATACATAAACGCTTATATTTAGATTTGGAAATACATCGTATATATTTTGTTACAGTACTAGTGAGATGATTAACGTAAATCCACGGACACCGTATCAGTGAAGCACAAGTCAATAGATCAGAATCCACATAAACACATGTTCTAGTAGCATAAGTATCCACCACTATGTGTGCCTGTTATATATGTATAAGTAAACCACCATAGGCTACATATAAGTGTAACCGAAAGATTTTATTAAATATTTAACATTGTTTTATTTATGTATGTATATGTTCAATGTAAATAGTAAATAGTTTATGGAAAATATTAACTGTTTTCATTATTACATATTATCCAATAGACCAGTTAAAAATGACGTCACAAGGTCATTAAGGGGATTGTCGAATGGCACACAAAGCGTTTTGCCATATACGATGCATACACGTCTTAAGAATGTGTATTAAGTATTTTTTATCACATCATATGAACATATATTGACAAATATAACAATATAACTTATAATTTGAAAAATTTTGAAAAAAATTTATTTTAAAAATTTTGAAAAAAAATTTTGAAAAAAAAATTGAAAAATTAAAAAAAATTGGAAGAATTTTGAAAAAAAATACGAAAAATTTTGAAAAAAAAATTTGGAAAAAATTGCAAAAATATTTGAAAAATTTTGAAAAAAAACGAAAAAAAAATTGAAAAAAAATGACTGTTCTACTTCACCAGTTTTGAAGAAGTCCTGCGTTATTATCAATGCTTAGATCATATTTACACAGCGAAGCTAGAACTGGAGCTCCAATCAAACATACAAAATGCAGTACGTTTTTGTTACATAGAATACTTTGAATTGTAGCATAAACAACATGTTGAAAGCAGTCAAAAAACTGTTTCCATAATATCATTAGCGTTAACACATGCGGATTCTGTACAGTATCATTCTTATGCACCGTTTGACAATGGTTGTAGAAGCGATATCGAACACCCTGCCAAGTACATTTATCAAGTGCAAACAATAACATATCTTGGCATCCATCCTTATCGTATCGGCAAAGGAAATTCATTTGATGAGCCAGTTTTTCGTGCGGTTCATTGCGTATTGTATCCTTCAAAGACGAACTGCAACGACCATATATACTTTATCTGTTTGTTTTCAAAAACACGGGCACACATGACAAGTATGCTTTACACTGATTGCATCGTAATTTATTTACAACTGATTTTGAAAGCTCCATAGTAGCACTTATGAATTTCGATAACTTCCAGTTGAAAATTTATTCTGCGTACTTACATGGCAAGTTTATCTGCAAATTTATCAGGGATAAAACTTTGGAATTTATTCATTCCATATTTTAACCACGCTACATGTATATTTTAATTTTAATTTAATTTAATTTAAAATACATACAGTACATGCATTCTTTTAATTTGGAAGACAAGTTATATAGTTCTGCTGCATCCGTTAGATTTATTAATATATTTTTTAAAAATATCAACTTATGTCACGTATGTCGCCACTAGTACCAGCTGTTCATCGTGCAGTAGTGTTTATAACGTGACAGATTGTGGTTATGTTTCGTATGCTGTCAAATGAGTAAAAATTTTACAAACATGAATATGCAAGCTGAAAAAAACGAAGTTTCAAACGAACAATGGAACTCTATAATGCAACATTTTATTGGCAACAATTACAGGTACAGAGAAAATATTATAATACCAAAAAATTTAGGTCCAATAGTTATAAAAACAAATGAAGAAAAAATGGTAGAAGCAGTATTTGAAAGTTGCCCATTTAAATCTGTAATGAGTTGTGTTATAGGTAAGTGTGAATTATTAAATTACCTCTAAAATACATTCTAATCATTTATTTGTGTTTTAGGTTATGGATTAGGAGCTGTCATCGGTTTATTTTCATCAAGTATAGGACCCCAGTCTATCACAAATGTTGAAACGCAAACAGCTCGAGAAGTATTGAGAGACATGAAAAACACTACTTTAAGTTATGCCAAAAATTTTGCTCTGATAGGAGCTGTGTTTGCGGCAGTGGAATGTACCATAGAATCGCAAAGGGGTAAATCTGATTGGAAGAATGGCACTTATGCTGGTGGTGTGACGGGAGGCCTGATTGGTTTACGAGGTAAGTAAACTTACAGTAATGAAATATTTCTACAAATTAGAATTGTTTCCTTATCTTGCAGCTGGTGTAAAGGCAGGAATTTTCGGAGCTGCCGGATTCGCAGCATTTTCAACCGTAATAGATTATTATATGCATTCAAGATTTTAGGATGTATTTCTATAATTGTAGATATTCTTTTAATATTAATTTGTTGAGTTCAAATAAAATATTAGGAACTATGTATTACGTGTTTTCATTGGATTCCAATGAATGATGCATTGGGCTTAGTAAATTGTATGTAAAATAAGTAAATACATAATTATATACAAAAAGTGTTTATATTTATAGGAGAGGTACATATAAGTACAAAATAAAAATACAAATATAATCGATTACATTGATAATATAACGCTAATATTCAAATAAAAAATACAAAGGCACAACTTGATTATGTCAAATGAAATATTGGCACACGTAAATATGAATTTCTTCATTTAATATCCAAATAACACAAATAGGAATGATATTTTTCGTTAAAAAAGTTATCTTGCATTCAGTTTCATTTTTTAAATAATAAACTTAAAGTATAAAATGACATTTGTGTATATGATTTTTTATGTACGTAAATTAAAATTAATAAGAAATTAAGTCATTGTTTTATGAAATCTAATTTGATTGGCCATCTTTACTGCAATTGACTATACATATTGCGGAACAATACAATGTCCGTTATATATCTACAAATAGGAATTTTCTGGTTTATTTTACAAGAGATCGAAATTCTTACATTTTCACGCATTCAAAATAAACGTTTCTCTGAATTCGAGAATTAATACTTTTTTTACAAAACAAAAATGACGAATTTGCTTCACGGTTTTTTAAGTACAGCAATATAAAATAATTAAATTCCAGTCGTTAAATTGAGTCAATTATTCACGAAGCATTTCTCTTAAAATAAATAAAATGTCTTTTACGTATATTCCTTTTTTAACTATAGCAAATTTATAAAATATATTGACAAGCAATAATAGTTATTCTATAAAAAAATATATATCAATTATTACATTCTAGGATAAAATTGTTTCACTTGCGACACATATAGATGTTTTACACAAATTATTGCAATTATTTATGTAATCTGTAACAATAATGTTCATACACAAGAACTGTCAGATTATCTGATAATAAGTATTGACATATTATCACTAATCACCTTGGCATAAATGCACACAATCTAGTAAATATTTTATCACCAACTAGTAAACAACTAAATTCCCTTGGTTCTTCTAATTTGCATTCAGTTACCAACCGTGGCATAGGTAAACTCCCTATACATGTCGCAAGGTTTATATGAAGGTTGCATTCGTATCTCATTTAATATATGCTATAATTTTTCTTCTCCACGAAGAGAATTATATTTTTTTGTAGTTAAAAATGTCGCACACTCAACTCATGGCACTTAGAGTGATATGCTTTCTTGCGAGTACTGACAGTGGTGTTATTGCTGTTGCTGGATCTGCGCCTGCATGGCTGCCAACATCTCCTGCATTCGTTTCAATTCGGCTTCTTTCTCCTGGAGCATTCGGTCTTTTTCGGTGAAGGCACCATTTTTGTCTTCAAGTGTTCTGAAAATATTGTACAGACAATATAAATTAACATGTATCAGTGGAAATTCTGGCAATTTATTTACTTTTGTGGCAGATATTAGTATTATTTTTAAAGCAGTGCATAGAAAATGTAATAATATTTTTGAGTTTAGATATTATGTAGTTATTGGTTATATGTTTAGTTTAATAACATCTTAAACAAGCATGTATATGAATAATAAGATGTATTTACAGCCATTAAGAAGAAAATAAATATTTCATGCTAACATGCATATAACCTATAATGGAGTTCTTGTGTCCAATGTTATGTATATGGTAGAAAATATTAGTGTCCGATTGCATAAACCAGGATTAATTTATATTTAATCAACTGCATCCAAGTATATAGAATAATAAGCTGAGAAATGAAATTAAAACAACTAAGTATAAAAAATCATGCAAAGCATACTTTATAATAAAGACAAAAGCCTGAAAAAATATTTTGAAATGCAATAAGAAGCATACACATTTAAAGAAGAAACTTGATTCATTCTAAAGCCCGTATGACACGGTCAATTATTTTGTACATTTTTATTGTCAATATTCTTTCAATGAATTGCGCAAATAAGATGTGCATAGCGCGTGACGTCAAAGTGTGTTAAATGCCATTTTTCTGTTTGTGCGTGTATCTGCTGTCAAATATAGTGAATGATAGTGTTTTAGCAAAATTTGTTGTTACTGCTGCGAAAAACCAAAAGATCTTTATAGTCCATATTTCACATTTGTGAGCAGTCAATTCTAAGGTTAGAAACATAAAAGTCCCTAATTTAATACCAACATATTTTCAAAATAGTTCGAAATGCGCATCTGAAAGAAAATTGATGTCGTTGCTTACAGGAATTTTTTACCTTCAATGATTTATCGCAATGAACATATACTAAAAAATTTAAGATAAGAATGTATACAATAATTGACCGTGTTATACAAGCCTAAAAACATACGTTTCCATACTTACCGACCTCATATTTAGGGCTTATACAGGTGTACCAACACTTAAATATAAACTAAGATTAAAACGAACAATAACTATATAGAATTAGATCTGTCAAAATTCGTTATTGTTCTTTTTAACCTAAGTTAAACAACAACTAACAACATCTATAAAGCCCCACAAACAACATACTATACCACCTTGTTCAGCTAATAAACAATGAACAAAACAACAACAGTATATAATGGAACATAAATAATAATAATAATAAGAAGCGTACCAACAAACAAAAATACGTTACCACTGACAACAATAAAACAATGAAAACAACACCACATCTACTAACGTGTATGTGCTTGTGCGTGTGTGTATGTGTGAGATTAACAACTTATATATATATATGTGTGTGTGTGTGTGCATGTGATGTGTTTATATATCGGTTATATTATTACTCACGTGGTACGCTTCGGAGGTGGTGCAGGAGCACCTTTTGCTAACCTTTCAGATCTGTAGTTTTCATAGTGCACCTCCTGCGTCACTTCCTGCAGATCCTGCATATGTGTACTGCAATCAAAACACACAAACATATTGTACATATCGGAAACAGCACTTATTAGTTTTCTATGGAAAATATGTTCAAGCTTATTTAGTCGAAATTTCATTATTGAATGGTTTTTATTGCTGGAGGTGCCATAATTAAGGGTGTTTTTGGTGGAAGTGCCTTTCTTGAAATGTTTTTGGTTGTAAGACCATGCAGTAAAAACGTTACATTAATTGTTATACCTTTATTTAGATTTTTTTGTGAATGTATTGTTAGTTTTTATTTTGGTATAGATGTCGTAAGTGGAAGAATTTTTTGAAAGAAGTTTTTTTAAAGAGATATTTTCAAATTTTTTTTCCTTATAGAATAATTCATTAACTTACATAAGCATAGTTCGTAGTTTTATAAAATCACAATGATCCGGATTTTCAACTTCTACAACACCCCACGGATACAAACGACCTCTGACCTTTCGACCTCGAACCTCTAAAAGTGTATTGGCACCGCATACAGCAAATGGTACAGCTTGTTTCAGTTGACGAACCTGTCAAACAAATAGGATATTTAATTATATTTTCTACATAAAGAATAATCAATTACGATTACCTGTTCTTTGTATTCTTCATCTTCATCCGAATCACATTCTGGCAAGGGATAAATTTTTATTCCATTCTCTGCAATTTCATCTAGTACTCTTTGCTTTAAACGTAGTACCTCTTTTTTAGTCAAAACATCAGCCTTGGCTATGACAGGTACTATATTAACCTATAAATGTAAACCACTCGAGTAACTGTGTAATACTACTAATTTATAGATATTTACCTTATGATGTAACTGTTTCATAAATTCAATATCCAGCGGCTTTAAACCATGTCCGAATGGTGAGATAAAATAAAAACAACAATGAATTCTATTGTCAACGATATTTCGCCGGTTTAAACCGGACTCGTCTCTTAAGAATCGTTCAAATTGTTCGTCAATGTAGCGTAAGATTGCTGTAAAACTGTCTGTATTGTCTATTGCATCCCCGTATCCTGGTGTGTCGACAACGGTCAGTCTTAACTTGACTCCACGTTCTTCAATTTCAACAGTGGACGCGTCCAATTTCACTGTTTGTGTAGCCTTTTCTGTCACATCCGGTATAACTCGTTCTGGATATAAATCCGTTAAGAACAATGAATTAACCAGGGTAGATTTGCCTAAACCACTCTCGCCCACCACCATAAGCGTGAATTCAAAACCTTTTTTAACTGATTTTCTATGAACTTGATTCGGTAAATTCGCAAAACCTACATATCCTGGTGTTTCTAGGCTAGAAAACTAAAGACAAAATTGGTTTTATTTACTACAAATAAATTATTCATATGATAATTGTATATTAACGGCCAATTTAACAAAGTAAAATGTTAGTATTCTTTGTTAAATGAGATAAAATACAGTTAAAAATACTTATAAACTTAAATTTAGCTGGAAAGATTTGCTATGTACATGTAATCTTATCTAAGTTATTTATTTTTGTACAAGATATTTCAGTGAACAATGAAAAGTTCTATATTTTATCTCATAATTGCCATTTCCGTTTGAAATACTTTATGAATCATTTGTTGAATAAAAAACTTTACATTGTATTTATATTATTATTTACTTACATTTTTAATTGAATCACTAGACATTTTCAGTTACTAAGATAAAATGTTTTCTATAATATCCTTACAATTTGAAATAATAACACTGATTGTTAGATATGAAACTTATGTATAAATTTGACAGTTGTTTACAATATGGTGAGGCGTGGTTAAGTGCATCACAGTAATCAGTAGTAATAAGAAGATAACTATTCTTCCGTATTCCAGTGAATCTTAACCAGTTATTTATACTAAAATAAAATAATATATTTGAGCTTTAATTAACCGAAAATTAACACAAATTAGTATTACAATAATTTCTAATGAATTATTCTATAAGTCTAAAATAATACTTTCCTTGATATATTTGATTTTGTGCACACATTTGGATTGTTGTAGTAGCACTGGCAAGATTCAAAAATAATGCGGACAAATAAGTGAACTAATTATTTTAGTAATAAATCCTGATAATATTTGTAAACTAGTAGATATACTTGTTTATCAACAACTGAATTCATGCAACTGTTCTATATTACATTTAGCAATTTTTATAATATATGAATTAAAAAGAAGATAATGTAACATGCAATACTGCACAATTTATTTCGTTATTTCTAGTTTAAAATATATATGTGCTAGTAACGCACAATTATTGTAAAATAAGCAAATACCACTGAAAATTTAATTTATGTTGCAAAAAAACTGCTGGAGGCAGTCAAAACGTATGTCGATCCTAATAGCACATGCTATATGTTTTGTTCCGTAGTCAAGGTGTGAACCTGAATCAGTTAGTTAAAATTTGTCATCAAAAAACAAGGTAAATATAAATAGACACAATAATTACTTCAATCATAATTGTATTTAGGTAAAGATTTACTTGTACATGAGCACATATGTTTGTTTCAATGTATAATTTGTATGTTTTGCTGACTTTAAAGTCCTTAGTTCAATTCTAGTTTTGTATACTATAATGGCGTCGAATCGAACCCAAGACCCCAAGTTCAGTAATTGACCCGTGACGTAACAATAACAAACAAATTATGTGATATTTAAAGTAAATATGTGCTAAAGTAACATGCTTTTTGATGATTTTAGTGTAAATTCAGGTTAGATAATAACAAAATTAGACATTTAAGTAAAATTTATAAATAACAACAGGAAACAAAATATTGTCCTTGAAATATATGGAGTGTTATCAATTTTAATGCTTAGAGAAATAGCTAGTATATAATTGTGTACAGTATAACATTGTTGTTATTTATTTTTAGCTACGAAATGGAAAACGAACAAGATTCTGATAATGAATTTGAAATAGTGAAAGAAAAATTAGGACAAGGTTTATTAATAAACAAAGTACCAATACACAGAGGTCTGAAACTACCAACGAAAAAGGCGCTAAGAATACGGAAGGATATTTATCCGGTAGAACCAGAAATTGTCATAACTGAATGTTCACAAATGACAGAAATTGAATCACAGCCTCAGTTAGAAGAACCAGGCGAAAAACTAACAATAATAGAGAGAGCAGTTGGATATTTCAATGCAGAAAATGACGAGGAGGCATCAAAGAGTGCGTTAAACACGTCCATTGTCAATGGGCCACCGTTCTCTTGTATTATCTGTAAAAGTTGGTTCTATTTAGGAACAAAACTAAAAGTTCATTATATTTTAAACCACAAAATGTACCATTGTGAGGTGTGCAGCTCGTTATTTGAAACGTACGAGGACAAAGAAACACATTTGCGAGATTTCCATAGTCAATCTTTCTGTGAAATTTGTCAGAAAAATATCACTAACTGTTATAACTTAGTGGAACATTACGAATACGATCATAATTCTACGACATGTAAATTCTGTGGAACACTGTTGCAACCAAAAACAATGTTTACCACACACGTTTTAAGGAAGCATTGTGTTAATAACAAATTTCTAGAAACGCCAGACGTTAAATTTATGGATGTTCTGGATAATGATTCGGAATTTTTCTGTGCACTGTGTGATAAAAATCGTGAAAGTGAAGGATTTTTCGGACATATGAATTCACATCATAAGATCAGTGTCACTTCATTGCTGAATATGATGATAAAAGAACGGATCGATTTTAAAGTAGACGGAGCAAAATTAAGTGACCGAAAAAACGGTGCAAAAGAGGAGATATTACCACTAAGTTACAAGATCAAAGGACATCGGAATACTTGCAGTGTGTGTTTCATTAGATTTACGAAAAAAATGCCTTCAGGGTTCCATGCTGTATACTGTCAGTCACGGATTCATTGTAAATATTGCAATACGCGGTTTGAAAATGTCACTCTACGCGATAAACACGTTCAAAAGCGGCACAATAAGTTCTTTTGCACGTTAGGCTGTGAAAAGTTATCATTTAATTCGGAAGAAAACTTAAATAAACATTACTTAACATACCATGAGATTATTTCTTGTCGTTATTGTGAAGTATTTATATCCGTTAACAATGGAAAGTATGAAAGCCATTTGATGGAAAGTCATAAATATAAAGCTGTCATAATGAAAAACTTCACTGACACGTTGTTTGAAGTCACCGACCAAAAAGACAAACATATAGTTGTATGTTGTCTATGTGATGAAAATATAACGTTACTTGTTGAAACAGTGAGAGACATCTATGATCATTATAGTATAATACATTCAGTTTCTGCCAAACGTATTCTCCAATTAGTAACACCAAAACCAATACTAGCTGAATACGAAGATTTTTACCGGGAAATAAACGAATCAATTAAAAAAGAAAGCCAAGAAAATGAAGCAATATCATCAGACGAAACAAGTGACGTACATAACAATGGCCGCCAAGATGGCGGCGATGAAACAGCTGATCAGTCAGATTTAAGTTTAAATTCAATAGCAAATATTAAAATCAAAATGGAACCATTAGATTTACCGTCAGAAGATGAAAATGTACAAGAAAGTTCATTTGACGAATCGAAATTTGAAACAGATTTTGATTATCAAGAACTGGAAGGCCTGTTGCAGTATGATTCGGGGTCAGATGATGAGAATGAAATAGATAAAAGTATATGTGAACTGTGTGGACAAGAGGAAATCAGTTTATTGGATTTAATGATTCATTTGAAGAATGAGCATAAGTTAAAATCGCAGTATTGCGAGTATAGATGTGATTATTGTAGCGAATTGTTTCTCAATAAAATGTCGTACATGAATCACTTGTTTTCGCACCAGGAGACAAGTGAACTCGATGTATCGCAGGATACATTGAACTGTGACTGTGATAGCAAAGTTTTAGTTAACTTAGCACGTAGCCATATATTAAAATCGCACTTAGGCGATTTAGATAAATACGATGTACAACAATTAGGTTTAAAATGTCGCTTCTGTGAGCTGAGATTCTGGGAATATGAAGAAGCGAATGAACATGAAGTGAAAATGCATTTGGAGGAAAATGAGAAGGCGTTTTTGAAGTGTTATAAGTGTCTTACAATATTTAGTAACCAGGTTAGTTGATAACTTTTATGTGAAGATGTTGCCCCATAACCAAATAATATTTCTTTATAGATTTGCCTTAAACAACACACCAAACAATTACACCAAGATTCAACACCATACACCAATTATATCTACAAATGTCTTCAATGCTCCGTGGCCAGTCCAAACATCGAATTATCCAGGGAACATTTCCATTCAGTGCATCCAGACTCTAAAATCTATTTATGCCCTGTGCCGAACTGCCATAAGACATGCAGTCACCCCAAGTACATTAAGATCCATCTGAAGACACCGCACAAGTCTAAAGCTAAAGTCAGTGCTAAGCCTGAACCGTGCGACGTGTGCGGTAAAGTGTCAAAATCGCTGCGCGCGGCGTCCATTCACAAGCTGATGAAACATAACAGAGATCGGGCTGGATTCCAGTGTAGAATATGTCGGGAACGCTTCAATACAAACGAACAACGGTTAGTAGAAAATTGCAGTACGAAATTCTATTACTTTTTCATGTGTTATTATTTTGTTAGGAAATTACACTACGCTACATCACATACGGGACAACTTGCATATACATGTCTGGAATGTGGAAAAGGGTTTGTAAGTAAATCAGGATTGTATGGACACAAGAAAATCCACGAACAAGCAACAGCTCAAATTTGTCCGTATTGCAGTAAAGAGTTTATCGTAAGTATTGCGTTATAAAAGAATTATTTTTGGTAATGACTGTCTGTTGTTTTACTTGTAGCGAAGGGATTCTTACAATGAGCACCTGTTGATACATATAGGACCTCGACATCAGTGTCCGCATTGTCCAAAATCTTTTACACAACGCTCTAATCTAACCCGACATGTACGAATCCATACTGGAGTGAAACCGTACTCATGCATGTACTGTGATAAGAGATTCAGTGACCAAGGAGCGTGTCGGTATGTTTTATTATTCAAGATAACTGTAGCAATTTCTATGTACTTACATTTGACAGATCTCATGAACGAGTACACACAAAAGAAGAACACTGTGAATGCTCGTATTGTGGTAAAAAGTTCTCCAAGCGACAGAAATTAAAGTACCATATCAAGTTTCATACGGGCGAAGGTAAGTTATATCTCTTCTTGATCTTAAACTGAAGTATATAATTGTGTTTTGAATATTTTTGCAGGATTAATGGATTGTGAAGTTTGTGGTAAACAGTTCACTAACTCGTACTCACTAACTGAACACCGGAAAATACACAACCAGCAGACACTAGTGATGTGCAAGTGTGGACGTGGCTTTACAAGTGAAAAGTATTTGCACAGACATATGATCAATGTACACAGCCAGGGACCAGCTAGATACTTTTGTCCTATATGTTATAAACCCATCTATCACAGATCAGCTTATAATGATCATGTGATGACGCATACATCTGTCAAACATGTTAAAGTAAGTACATACCTATTAATAAACAATAACTTTGCACACTTGAATAAAATATTACTTTGCGCACAAATTATTTTACATTCATTAACATTACATGTTCAATTTTACAGTGTCTTCTGTGTAATACGGAATATAACACGAGAAAAACCGTTCGGAAACATCTTCTGGAAAAGCACAACTTTAAACCAACAGACGATTTCAGTGCACACATTTACCAGCTCACGCCAGAAGAGGCAGGTCTAAATATTCCACCTGTAACGGAGCTGACAGATTTATTAGAAGACCAGAACATGTTGAAGATTGACATTTCACAGTTGCAAACAATGGACGCCGGCACTAAATCCATGACGGTAAAGAAGAAACCACGAAAAGATGGCGCGAAATTACAAATAAAAGAAGAACTAGTGACTGACGATGAAGCAGAAGACGACGATGAGAGTGAAGATGAAGTTATGCTTGAAACAAGAGCGAAGAGAAAAGTGAAGAAACCGGTCAAATTAAGACAGAAAAGTGAGATTAATACAAAGAATATGAAGAATAATGAAGAAAAAGAAGATATATCTGAAGATGCAGGCATGGAAGAAAATGCATAGTTTTTTTCAAAGCAATTATTAAAGAAATATTAATAAATTAGATAGAAATGGGATGTTAAAATGAAAGATAACTGAGAAAAAGAAAATGGGGAAGATGTTAAAGAAAATGTGTAATATTTTTAAGAGATTATGCACCAAATAGTTATTATATATTGTCTCATGAATTCTGATATTAAACATATAATTTTTGTTTGTTTTGTTTTTGAAATTATTAATTATTATTTTGACCTGATTTTGGGATTGAATTTTGTGGGATCAAATATTTTGTAAATAAATATATCGAATTTAATGAGACAATTATTTATATTAATAATAGGATTATAGTCATTTCAAAATGCAATAATATATATTTCAAATACAAAATATTACTATAAATAATAAAATACTTAATATTGTTATGAATTGCTACATAAGGCCTCTAGAAATATATAAATCAATATAAACATGTTTATATATTTTATGTTTAAACTCATATAATATAAAGAGTTTATATATATTTACAAATTATATACATACAACTAAGAATATAGATATATTGTTATAGATAACACGATAATATTGTATTTTTCAATCAAATAAAAATATTTTTCACACATTAGTTAGTCGTTATTTCCAAAATATATTTTTAGGGGTGGTGCATTGTTCTAATCTACGCCCATGTACGAACTATGCATAACGTTTTAAAATCAACAGTTTCAAGTTGTAGCTGTGGAAACCTGCAGAAAAAAATTAAAATCGTGCGGCAAATTTGAGTTCTATATTGTCCGCTTCTTCGACTTAGAACATGACTTACTAAAATCCAGTGTATCTCAAACTATTTCTTATCCATAGTAGTAGCGTGATGTTTAGGAACACTTGGTGTAGATTACATTACAATATAAAACTGTCATTTTGACATTAGTCATTACTTTTAATATTGATACGTTTCTACAAGTTCAATTATTGTTTGTTTTGTATTTGCTATTAACAATTTTAATTTGTGATTTTCTGTTAAAAAATATTCATAAAACCTAATTAGTTTAAAGAAGAGAGGTCGCACCTGTTGAGAGATACTGGTGTAGCCAAGCTGGCACTCCTACTTGGGCTGTAGTAACCTGTGCTCCATCGAGTTACCTGTCTTCTATAGTCGTACCGACAACCAGTCTTCACGTACGATCCAACATCGCAACACATATACATACACTTGCTGTTCTCACAACAGAACGAATATAAGCCTGTAAAACTTTAACGGATATAAACTCTAATTATATTATCATTAATATTGCATATAAAGTGTCAGTACTTGTGCGTATTGTTCTCTTCCATTTTCATCAACATTTGTACCCTGTGTTTTGTTGTTCTGTGTTTGTTCGTTTATTCGAAAAGGAATCAACGGTTAGCGGATGAATGCGTAAAGGTGAGTTGTTTTTACGTTAAATTAAATGGTTCTACAAGCAGTTTCCTGCAATAGTTTTAGAGTGGAATGAAAACAAATATACGGGGAAATCATATATAATGTGACTGGAGCTATTTTATATAAATATATGCGAAAAAATTGTGCTGATTTTCAATTGATTATTGAGCGTGTAATTATTGATTTTACACGGTATTTAACTTACACGTATTGGGCTGAAAATAAATGCATAAATTAATAATATATGTTAAGGCAAAATGAAGCAATTTTTTATAATATTTTTTATGCTATATCAAACGTATCCCCTCCCCTCATGTCTGTAGTTTCGTCTTGAATAAATATTCATGTTAAATTTGAAAATAACATTGCATACTTAATTTTTAAATATAGCTACATTCAGAATGCTAATTTTCTCGTATCAATATAATTAGAATTTTATTGCTGACATTTCAGCAATAAATGCTGATATATTTAATGTGTATTTTTTATTAGCTAGTACAGGTAATGTTTCAATGAATTAAAAGTAATTTATTGAAGATTAATTGTTAATAGTGTACTACAAACATATGCAACAATTAAAATAACTAATACCGTTAGAACATAAATTTGTGTTGAAAATGCCGATTATAGCATAAAATTACATAAAGATGTAATATATGCAAATCGAGTAATTCACCGTTTCATTTTTTAATCATGAATAAATGCATTTATGGAATATAAATGTTATGGTAAATAGTAAAAACGAATGTACAATTTTGAAAGTGAAGTTATTTTAATTTAGTTCATAAATCAAAAACAGATATTTTTTTAGAAATTATATTTTGGTATAATTTTTCAATAAATATTGTAAAAATGATAATATAATTGTTAGTAAAAATAACACATACAGTTAAATTAATTGATATTTTACACTTCAGTTTGAAATCATTTCATTTAAGTAAGGCAATTATGATCGAGGAATGTTGATAATAAGGTAGTAAATGTTGTACATTATTTATTAATTACATATTTATTATTTAACAGAACAGCAATTAAAGTCGAATATATTCATTGTATGGAAGAAAGTTCGAAATCAACATGAATTCAGGAAAAAATATCTTTTCAGTTATTAAACCTGCAATTAACAAAATATTTGTGCTTATAATTGATATTAGAATTATTAGAAAGTAGTTT
>JAGJTL010000156.1:330967-346152 GCA_022063505.1 Calosoma granatense
ATATATGTGTGTGTGTGTGTGTGTGTAAATCTGAAATACATGTTTATATTACATAATTTATTATTATAGTAATTGAAATAATACCTATTTACTTGAAGTTCATTGTAATTATTGTAATTAACTGTTCTTAACACGTTCATACTGAAGTCAGTCTGAATTATAAGTTTCATTTAAGAGTAAATTTATTATTATGTAGGGCGCGTTGTCCTCATGTAGTCGACGCTACTGTCAAGGAAGTATGAAATCGATAAAAAAACACACACAGAATCACACGTGATGTTTATGTTTATTAATGAATTCCTAACTGTACACATTGCTCAACAATCTAATACGGAGGTTGCTATGACAACCTACACTTGTAACACACATGCACACCCATACAAACATACACACTTGTAATTTTATCCACACACATACATACATACAGCTATCAGATATACTATCTACTAGTATGTGTATATATTTGTAGAGTAATGTATGCTCTGTATACAATTATGCGTATGTATGCATGTATGTTTGCACAGGTTACGGTAAACATATGCCCCTCGAGCTATATACTGCATTGTTCTGTGAAAACGAATATCTATTTTTAAACAATTATCCTATGATTTAAGTCACAGCCTACTTACACAGTTAACAATTAATAACTGAATAAAACTATAGAAAAAGTATCCTGGATAAAACGTTATTATTAATGGTAATTAAGTAAATCGTTGATAATAATAGACAAAAAATAAATATGAATACAAAGTTAGAAAGAGTAATCTTGTATTATAGGTTTGTATCATGACGAAGCATTCAAGTCTCCAATGCATAAGACAAGTTACTGTAATTTTCAAAACACTTAAACATTTTTAAATATAATGAACACATATATGGTATAAAACTGATGTCATTTGTGTACACTTTTTATTTTTAAAGGTAGTCTCACAAGATTGTTTTATCAAAATAACAAAAAAAAGTTTCTTTTAAATATAAGTATTACTAATGTGGTTTTATCTAAAATATCTTCTTCGACAGTGACGTCAGTTTTGTAAGGTGAAAAAACACATGAGTTAGCGGATATAACAATTTATTTGTGCGGTGACTTTAATGCTTCGTCAAGAAACATAACTTAGAATTAACGCCTTAATTTCTAAAGAATACGGTTACAAGATATTTTATATATACAGATATATTCTATGCCAGTAAATTTTATTTTATAGTTCCATAGAAGATTTTAAAAAATTAATGCAAAATATTCCTAACGCAAAATAAATTATTGAAAGGCTAAATTAAAATATATTCTCATTAACATATATGATAATTATTGCACAATTTATGTTAGAGTAAGAGATTTCAATGCTCGATTAAGCGATAAAATTTTATATTTATTTGTATATTACAGAATGGAGAAAGTTCTCGAATATATGGGAAGTCATAACCTGAATGTTATCAATTAAAATTTAATTAACACTCACGTATTAATGGTATTTTTAATTATAGATATTTCAGTTGGAGATTTGAATGATAGTACTTTGCACGGTGTTAATAACTGAAAAATTCTACATTTAGATCAAAGGTAACTGCGGAATTGTGCTGAGTTTATACAAATTTAGTTTACTAGATTATGCCATTTGGTAAAATGCCAAGCAAAACAGATTTCCTGCCGTTTCATTTAAATTTCAAATGACTTATTTTGATTAGCAACCTTGAAATTACCCGCTAAACCCATTAGACATTAAGCTGTAATGCTGTTTGTACAAACTGAGAACAAAATAACATATTTACCGTAGCCAACATATCATTAGAGTGACAATTAACCGTGTGTCCTTGAACTATGAACCATAAATTAGCCAGCAGCAAAAATAGATATTACTGTTTGATTGTAATATGTCTGTGCATACATACAGCAACAACCTTGAAAGTATCTCAACTACAACAAAAAAGTTATAAATATTTCAATAATTCCCGCACAAAAAATAACACACGTGGAATGTAGAGGAATTATACTGGATATTGTGTGGGCATTACTGTTTATATTAACGTTGGTAATACTGCGTAATTTGTTTTAAAACTGTGACTATAAAAATGTACAAACTCGATGACAAACTATAACCAATATTCATATACCTATATACATATGTATGAATTAAAAAAAGTAAATTAACATGTCAACGTTTAGCAATAACTAATGAGATCGATAATTTTACTAAACGTTCGCGGAAAAATTAAGTTATGCGCCAAACTAATTTAGATAAAGAAGAATTGACGACGATGATGAAAAAAAAACTTGACGAGACTAAACCAAAAAAAAATGTAGATTCTTCTGTCGGGTTTCAAGAAAATGGGTTACGGAATTTTGGGTATAAGAAATTTGGCCGCAGGCGATGAAATAAGAAAACATTTTGAAGAAAACATCCAACAACCTGTCCATCGTCTCATCTTATTTCTTCTCGGACTTACGTATGTCGCGGAATCGAGGTCGGTTGTAAAATTCACTGTACGAATCAAGTTACGACATCTAGTTCCATCACTGTCTATTGTATTTATCATATCTGCGTATTTATATGAGAAAAAAAGAAGATATTTTATATAAATATCTATAGGTAATTTATTAAACGCTGTAATGAAAATATTGAATAATCTATTTACATTCTAGGGTAGTAATTATGTTGATAGAAAATTAATTATTTTACGTATTAAAAACGTGTCATAAAATTATAGTTACTGGCTAATAAAACTATCAATACCAGCTGTTGTTAGTAACATGAATCAATTAAAACACAGCCTACTAATCACATTGTTAATTAAATATATTGAACTTTCACATACAACGACAAAGAATAAAAATATTTTTTCATCTGATAGCAATTATTTTTTTATTATCTTTTGACACATAATTTTAATAAGTATTATTAATTAAGATGATTTCTTATGATTTACGTTGTACAAGAATTTCACTATAAATACGTACATTACGTAGGCTTTTTATTTATAAATAATCAAATATATTCTAGAACTGTTATTATCCCCTTATACTACTGTTGTGTTCCGACAAGTTTTTGTCATGTTCAAACCGTTATTGAAATAAAACCATACTACTTGTTTTCTAGTTGAGGAAGGTAATAGATTATTTTAGGCAAAGCAATATGCTAGTAAAGTCAGTCAATAATAATATATTTAACTTGTACACAGTAATTTCATCGGTAACTTATATTTCATTACCTGCAATATCTATGCGTCGTTATGTAGTGAAAATTGTTTTATAATGTGTATGTTGCTAACACTGTGCAAATTATTCTTAGATCAACGATTTTCCTTACAACCAATTGTAATTTAATTATTTTCTACAGCCGGTTTTTTTTAGAAATATTTTTTCTATATTTTTATCTATCATCACAATTGTGTTAGCGTTCTTTATAAACTTGAATGTAGGTAAAAAAATAACAACAATTTAATCCCACGTTACAGAACTGCACGAGAACACCGGTTTCCCAGTGTGTTTGTTAGTAAGAGGGTTAAACAATTGCATGCAAGATTGAGTACAAATTCACCTGTCATTCTATATGAAATGCGAAGCGTAACACTTTACTTGTTCCAGTGTGTATGTGTGTGCTTCTGCACATGTATGTGTGCATACTTTCTGCACATGTACACATATTTGCTCTATACGTATGTATGCATCTATATACATGTATGTATACATGTATTGTGTCTATGTATGTATGTATGGCTATTGGACTTGAGTTCAAATCGCCTACTCGACTAAACCTATCATAGACTTACGTTGTACACAGACCATGTATTGGAACCTGCTCAACTACTCCACACACATACACACACACGCACACGCGTTGTATCGTAACCTGATTGGTTCCATTTCTTGTTATTTGTATTGAATCAACTTTGATTTCATGCTGCGGAATTCCATCTCTTCAGATTTAATAACGTCCCATTGCTGTTCACTATTCCAACTAAGATTGCCTATTGAAATAAATGAAGGAAGCTATTAAATGGTTTTCAGTCTAGTAAATTAAATCCAAGATACACTATCTCAGTATTAATTACTGTGTCAGCCTTTTGAAAATTGTAAGCAAATTTCTTCAGTAGAAGCTAGTTTATTTCATGCATTAAAATAAATTAAGAACATTAATTTTACGATACTGATTCTCTACAGTGAATTCCCTTTGAGGTTCTGTTAACAGATTTTATTACTAAACTGGTTAAACTATGGTTAGTGTCATTGTTTGTAACATCAATTTTATTTTTGTTCCAGCTGTACTTCACCTTCCAATAAATCCAAACAAATTGTTCGACATTCAAGAAGAAATATTCAAGAACAATATCAAAGTGAAATTAACTTAAAAAAAGTGCATAATTAACAAAAAAAAAATTAAAGTTCTTCCTAACTCAAAAGTGCAATGTGAAATAGTAAATAAAACTTGAAAATATAATGTGCCTATATTAAGTTGAAAATGGCTCTGAAAATGCGGAAAGACATTAAAAAATCATCGTACTACGTGTGGTTTCTGGGCGCGAAAGAGTCAAAAGGACTTCGCGGTAAGGAATTCATTCAGCCAGTAATAGAACATTTGGTACAACGTGAGAAGGACATTGAACCGTTCAAAGTCACACTTCAGGTGTCACATAAAGGGTTGAAAATCATCCAGACAGTTCTCACAACCAATCCGAAGACAGCCAAGCCCAAGAATGAAACAATCAAACATTTTATTCCACACAATACGATAACGTGTGTTTACCAGGACGAAGATATTGTCTCGTGTATTTTGCTCTTGTTCAATCCTGTCACAAAATGTCCGCTGCACGTGCATGTATACCGATGCGATAGTGTAGAGACAGCATCACTTCTGAAAGGTCAACTGGAAACTTTAATCGAACGACCCGAGAACCAGAAAAAGTTTTCCGATCTGGAAAACCGAGTGAAACCGCAGAAAGAGAAGAAGAAATTTGATTCGTCCCTAGGAAGTGACACAGGTACATCGACCAGGGAGTCGGAATCTAGTGAGGAGCGGTATTCTTCTGGTGAAAACAGAATAACCACACTGTACGATTCGTTAGCGGCAGAGTTGCGGCAAAAGTTAGGGAAGAATGAGTCGCCCATTTTGTTACCTCCACGGGACTACGATACCGTGCACAGGCAGAAAGGCAACTTGCAAAACATTGATCTAAGAAGATGCCTGAACACGAATATCGTTGGACAGAATGCGAAGGGTCGTAGGATTGAGAGTAGTGGCGGTAGTTCAGGTATAGGATCCGACCATGCACCGTCTCCTGACAGTCCGGATTCACCGGAACGTTACAACATGTTGGATAACCAGAGTACTAGTGGTAAGTCATTACAATGTAGAAAGCATTGTTTTATTCTCCACTGAAATGTCAACGTATGTGCAGCATACTGATCTTGTAGATTACTGTATTTTCTGGAATCCGCTTTTACGGGTAAACTTTGCTGCAAACATTTGGTCGAGTTTACAGTGTGTAATGAATAATTCCAAGCACGGTGTACTACGATGCGGTAACAATTATAAGACACGTACACTAATAATTTCGTAGTATAACGGAGCTGGGTCTCTCTCTGTCTATCTCTCTGTATATAGATGTAGAGTGTTTGCGCGTGGAATGACACAGCTGTATTCTGCAAGAGTAGTAACAACAACAGCAGATATATAGCAACAGCTGTGTACTTATGGTATAATTAGTTAGAGTAATTGTTGATGTGACTTCCGCGTCGTCTAACGGAAGTGACTAAAACATCCGCTACTAGCTGTAACGTGTCAATCCAATGTCGAGGTCCTTTCAATGCGAAACACATACATGCATAACTAAATAATTATACATAGGTATGCAAAACACATATATGTATATAAACCCGCACACATATGCACTAGTACGAGTATATACATGTCTATATACATACATATACGTATATGTATAGTTGAAGGATTATATAATACTATATAGATACAAGTTAAGCAATTATATAACTACATACTGAAATGGCTGTTTAATGTATATACGAATATAGATATACATATAGTTTAATGTGAATAGCAGTTATTATAACAGTTTTTGAATAAAGTTTAAATATTTTAAATTCATCAAATACATTCTACAAAATTCCATTTCTAACCTATCATTATATTGTTTAGTTAAACTGAACGATTTTGAAAATTACATGAAAGCACTCCAGAATATTTTTTTTACAAAACAAATAAATTATAGTCTACACATGTTTTCTTTTTGGACTGTGCGTGATTCCGAAACGTATACTTCAATTAAATTCTCAAATTTTGTATGATTATTTCGAGTAAATTACCCGAAATTTGAACCAGAACATTAGTAAACAAAGCTGTAATTTAAAACAATGTTGCCATTAAAACAATGTTGCCAAAAGCAACTCAAATCAAATGCTTTTGTTTTTTATTCATTTCAGTTGTTGGCAGATGATAATGAAATTTAATAACTGTTTAATTTAATTATAATTATTAAGTTGTACTTCCGTACGTACATGTGTGTGTGTGTGTGTATGTGTGACGAATTCACGCCTTCTAGATTCTTTAATCTTAAACCAGGTAGACTGAAATGAATAATAGCACACAGAGAGCAATGCTCATTTAATTTAATTTCTACAAACAATGATAATTTACATACTTCAGAGACTAATATCTGCATCTTGCGCGGCTTGACATTATGTTGAAGAAACAGTATTAAGCAACTTTCTTTTAACAGAGAAAAGACTGCAGAAATAAGTGTATTTCTATTGGCTATCCGCAGAAGACAAAGGACTATATGTCAGCCATTCATGGCCAACTGAAACTTTCAGGCTGCACCTTAATCCTTCATTTTATAACCGTTGCGTTCCTTGTCACGTTTTTTTTTTAGATATTTTCTATTGATATCCATATTTTCTTCTATATCAGAATTTTCATAACATTTTTTTTTCTAACAGCATTCCATTTTAAGATCTATTTATTTTACAATCAATTTTTCGCAATCTGAATTTGCCTTTTAATAAAGTAAATATTATTGTTTGTTTAACAAGAATTTCATACTAAGTATCCGTATGTTTAAACAAATAAAATAACAGACATATTGCTCATATGATTTTAGAAAGTACTCATACATATACATATGGATGACATATGAACCTGTTATTAAAATCAAATATTTAATTATTGATACCTCATGCTCATTCGGGCCAAGGTCCGAGCCATTATTTTAAAAATACCTTTACACAATTATTTGGGATGAAATTGTTGCCTTAAATTGAAATAATGATCTGTTACTTAAATACATACATGTATAATTACACCAATTTATACAAGAGTGTTGTAGGATGAGTTGTGAAATAGTTTTTCCAATTTAATATAGTCTTGTTAATATCATGGTCTTTTATTTTGTATTCGAATATTAAAATAGGTGATAGTTAATGCATGATTACTGACTGATAGCATAGCATATAAATATTTCTGGAATGAAAGGCATCTATGAAACAAACAAAAAAACTTGAACACAAAGAGACAATAAATGAAGAGAGAAAGCCTCAGTTGTCTCGGGTTACTTGATCTATAAAACTCATCTCGTATAGATCTTCGCGACAGGTATAAACTTTCACAAATTAATGCTCACTTGGTCAGTCAACTAACTGGAGGTTTCTACGAACCGAGATCACAAAACACCTGCAGAATATCACAACAAAACATGGCTATTCTCGTATATTCTGAAACATTCATTAACGTAGTAGAGATCTTTAGTGTAAATGTTTTTCTCTCATATGTTGATTTCAAAATCGTGTTGCAAGTTGTTTGAAACGCAAGAAATATGCAACATCTAGCAGTATTATGTCGTGCAAGCATCATTATAAATAAGAATGGTAATTATTCTAAATTATAACACACCTAATGATACAGCCGCAGGGATAGAGGAGAAGAATGAATAAAATAATCCTACAAATTTAAACAGAAACTTATTCACTTGTAAACCCACGGAGAGAAGCCTGTTTGAAACTTAAAAATTTCAATGTCAAGATCTGCATTCCAAGAGGCTATATTAACGTGATATTATGCATAATACATATAATAAACACACACACACACACACGCGCACAGCTTTTGACATCAATTCTTCAAGAGGTTAAGATGTCAAATTTCTCCCTGTGTTCAGACATGCTGAATTTTCCTGTATTTTAGTAATAAAATTTGCATAAAATTATACTAAAAGAATGTTATATTCCATGACCTCCTACGATCCAGGGTGACCTAGTGTAACAGTTATTTAATTATCAGTTACATATTTTAATATCTTTTGTTATTATATGCGAATTAATTTATTTTAATTAGGAAGAAATTCAAAGAAGAAAGAATTAAGGAAATATAAATATATTATGATCCATAAAATAAAAAATAGAATAGAATGTTTTGTTTATATTTGGCTATTGAAAATAGTAAAATAAAATGTAAATTTGTTGAAATGATTCTCCGTTTCACTTGAAGTAATAGTCTTTAGTTTAAAATTATGAAAATTATTAATGACAGTATATGAAATGTAATTAAGCCTATATCGTTATAATTAAAAGTGGTTTTCCAATTAAAGAAATGACATACCGGCTGACATATTTATGCATTGATTTTTTTTTGCTCCCTGTAAAATTACTATAATTAGGTAAAATGATTTCTCACGCGTGCAGGACCGGCCTTGCTCGAGTTTCACTTTGCAATTTTATTTTACTTTAAGGTCATATTTACATAAATGAGTGCACGTATGAAGTGTGACACTTTCTGGCATGATTTATTATCAGTAAAAGCTTGGAACTTTTCATACAATTACATTTGGTATATATCTAAAAATAACTGGTAGATGGTATCTTCAAAAAATAATGAGCATAATAAAATAGAGAAATTTAACATTAAGATTAAAACATATACTTTTATCTTTTTAGTTCATTAAAACACTTAACATTGTTCTGTAAATACCTATGACAGTGTTTTGAAATATTTCTAGAACTGGACGAATGTATCTTATTATCATTTGAAATGATATATTGCTGCTCAAATCGCATATAAGGCCTGAAGTTTCAACATCGATATGAATCATATACCGATAGCGTTTATATTCATAAATTTCCATTAAAATTAAAACACAATAAATAGGTACCACTTGTAACAACAGCCAGTTAAAAATACCAATCATTTCTGAAATTACATACACATTAACTTGTTCCCATAAATTCTTCGGATCACGACAGCTACGTTGAATAATAATAATAAAAAATGTACAGGAGAGAAAAAAAGGTAATAAGATAAACCAGTTTGTTGTGACGATATATCTTATGTGTGTACACATAGGTGTATGTATAGGTACATACATATATGTTGTTTATGTGTGGGTAGGGCTACGCCCCCCTGGGGCTGTAGGTCGAGTTCGGCCCACATGGAATGCGGAACAGGTGCTCCATACGCTGGCCCCCCGCCAAAAACACTTAATACAGTACTGTCGATACAACGCGCGTACTGTATAATTTTGTTTGATGGAAAATGTGTTGAAAACGCTATAAATTGCTGAATAATAAAACTTATATAACACAATTTCTAGAAATGATATAAATGAGAAAAAATTGTAAAATATTTAAATACACGTAACATATTTCCCATGTGCAGACAATCACTTCATATTAAGATGTTTAGTGGATAATTAAGAGTACATGAATGCGTGGAGTATTTAGCCAGGAGTCTCGTGAAAAGATCGTTCTAATTTCACAATCTCCTTTACATATCATGGTTGTGTTCACCGCACTTTAAAACAATAGCATAGTTCTCTAATATGTATATTCCAGCACTAACGACGACATAATAATAATAAGATCTTAGTTGGCTGAGAGATGTGTGTGATGACGCAATAGCTCGGTGAGTGTGGCATTTGAAATAACAAGACGTGTACTTCTTAAAACACAAAGAATCTGCACACAGAGACCGGAGACTTCAGATTAATTAAAATACAATGACATTCTAGAAGAAGACATCTGTGATCAATGTAAAAACAAAACATCTTTTATTGAACTTATATAAATACTACGACATAGATAGATCTAAAGTAGGTTTAATTTTCCGCGAGCGTATCAAGTTAATTTTCCGTTAAAATACTTAATTACCATCACGTTTGATGAATTTTAATGCAAGTGAAACTATGTTTTTACTTTTATAACTGTACACCTACTGGTAATAATTAACTTTATGCATTTTAAATAGTATGCCAGTTTTTCTAAACAAAATAACATTATCTGCAAATCAGGTTTAAGATGGTTTACAAAATGACATGACTTTGTAAGTAAAAATGAAATATAATTGAACCTACCGTTCTGGTTCGCGTACGTAGTACGTATGTTATAAATTATATTTAAACCAGTTACGCGTTCAGACATGCGCAGATGGTGCATGTATGCTATCATTTTATGTGCGTACATGCGTAGTATAATTTCAAGTTCAACAGTATTTATAAAGCAATGCAGAAACTGAGGTTAAAAAATAGAAACGACCATTTTGCTTGTTAGATCTTAAGTAGCGCATAATACCGCTGACCATTGGCGTACCAGAGTGTTATTTAAAAACGGGAACCTGTCCGGATATCCGTGCCTCTTCTAAACAAACAACAACCTTGCATAAGTTGGATATTTTTACGCACGGTTTAAAATGCGTGTAAACAAAAATTTAACACATGAAAGGAATGTCTGTACGGACGTCCGTTTGTCCCGTAAACCTACTAAAAAGTAGAGAATTATACAAAATTTTAAATAGAACATCAATATTAGGAAATTCTTTCTATATTTATTTCATGTTTCTCTATAAAATAATAGTGTTGGTAAAAATTCTTAGATTTAATCTAATCTTCGTTTCTGCATTCTAACTGAGATGAAAATATTTGAAATACTAACGATATTAATTTATGTACAACTGTATAACCAATCGTACGATACACTATTAATTATTTAAATGAAAATGTCTGCTGATATAAGTTAAGTTGAAGTGTATCAGCAATTTCGTTGTCTTCCTGCTAGCGTACGAGTTTCTTCCTGATATAGTTTTACGTGCGGACGTATGAATGTATGTGGCTATGTCTATATTATAATGAAGCGCTTCTCTACGTACTGATACCTTAAGCGTAGCATTTATATTATTAATGGTTATGTGAGAACTGGTTGAATATAACTTTAGTGCACGTACATTCTGCTGTACTGGTAAGATGTGAAACGACTCTTGTGAACTTGAAACACGCCCAGCACTGGACACGCTCAGTGCATTCGCTTAGTTCATAGACTTGTACACATACACACACACATAGAACATATAAGTATACATCTACATATATGTACATATATCTACATGTATATAGCCTTGTATATTAGATATACACATATATACTCATTTTATCTTCTTCCATCTTAGATTAAGCATTTTTTAGCATTCATCCTATTAATTACTAATTTACGTATTAATGACATAAATTAACAGCAATTCGTTCTAGCAATGTGAATAAAAACTAGACCACGCACACTAGTAGATATATTCCCATAATTCCAAATATATTATATAACTGTTCATACAAGCCTGACAGAGCCTGAGGCGTGGATTTTGGAAATAGACATTTGTTAAAAGTATTTATCGAGGTTACGGCAGAGTACTAATGACACAGATGCCGATGTCTTGTATTTTATAATATAGGTTTATTATACACGTACATATAATATGACAGTGCAAAATTTTATAACGAAACACACACACACATACAATAAACTATTTGATACAAGGTCAAAGTGTATATTGCTAATAAAAAGTCAACTTTCCCATCCGTCTTTTTGTCTCGAAATAAGGTTGCTCAGTTCGTATTGTTGTACAGAAAGTAATTGTTTGTTCTTCATTAATAAATATACACAATAAAATATAGTAATAATTTTAAGTGAATAAAACAAACATTATTAAAAAATATCATAGAAACGCATAAAAACCAGACATAGTTCGCGAACATGCCTTTTTTTACCGTAACGGTAAATATTTTTACGAACATGACTTTATCAATTTTTAGTTTTTGTTGTGTTTGTTTGTACGGTTTTTTGTTATTGTTGTCAGGCAAATAAAAACATAAAACCACTCCGTTTATGGTATGCAATCTAAATGTTGCAATGGCCTTTAGCAATTTTTTATTTCGCTATCTTGAAAAGAAATAGGAAGAAATGTTAAATGACAGATAAAGTATACAAAATGTAAATAAGTTTTTTATTATAAATTCCGTGTTAAAAAAGATAGTAATCAGTTTTTCAATTTTTTTTAATTAGTCCAAAATTTAATATTGTTCAAAAGGTTATATATACGTATTATTCGAATCTTTATAAACGAATATTATAAAATATAATTCTTCCATTTTTAAAATTATATGTCAATAATTTCAATTAAAAATCACCATTTCCCATAAGAACGTCTTGAAGCAATGCATCTCACATCAATATATACATTCACTTCCTCATTCTATTAATAATTCAATACAGCAGTAACTTGTTAATATTAAAAACAAAATACGAGACACCTGTGTACAGCACGCAATTACAGTTGACTATATACGCAACGAAACCTGCCTGCAAATCATTGATAGATATCTGCAAGATATATCTCTTCAATAGCTCAGTACCGTTCGTACATCATATAAATTGTCCAGCTTTATTGCATGCGCAGTTATGAATATTCATAAATTATCAGTTTCATATGTTAACGATTTTATGCAACATTAGCGCTGTTTCATTAAAGCCGACAATGCTGTTGAGCATATGGAATACAGGCTTGGACTCTAACCAATGCAAATTATCATTAAATTGACAGTTGTGAAGATAAACTCGAAATTTAATTCTATTTATTATGTTTTCAGATGAAGAATGGAATGCTGAACCGAACGACTCAACACTTTATTTAATGCATGGAGCATCTGATATGATCCTACCACGTGCTTCCAGACATGGCGACTCGTCCAAGTTCAGTCCAGAGCCGCCAAAATCTCCAGATTATCGTCCAGACGCTAGATTCCAGCGTTATCCAGACCAAGATTCAAAATATCATGACAAAACACTAAAAGAAACCACTAAATACCAGGAACCATCAAAAAGATACGAGCGATACGATACTATGGGATCGGAAAAAGAAATATCCTACATGGAAAACCCAAAGTATCATCAAAGATATCACGAAGAAAGTCAAAAATATCTAGCCAAGTACGAAGTGGATAATAGAAGAACAGCGGATAGCACAAGACACGTAGAAAATGGGTACAAAAGCGAAAACAAACATCGTGCGCAAAGATACGTTGATGATTTTGAAGATGAAGTTGATTACAGAGACAAACGAAGCAATAAGGATGAAATTCCCAGACCTAGAACTAAGTATAATTCTGAAGATCCTAGATTTTATACAGATGATTCTAAACCAGATCGATCTAGATCAAAGTATGATGATTTCTATCAAGCGCAGGATCCGAAACCAAGATATTACGAACCAGAAACTAGGGACAGATCTAGGAACAAATATGCTAATGATGATCAAAGGTATTACGGAGAATATGATGAGAATAAAACAAGATCCAACCATGAATACTATGATCCTCAAAAACCAAAATACAATCAGGAAGAAAGACATTACTATCAAGAATCTAAGACTCTGGAGAAACCTACAAAGATGAAGTTTAATCCTGAAGATCCCAGGTTTTACTCTGAATCTAGACATTCCGAGAAGTCTTCACGATCAAAGTACTCACAGGAAGAAGCTCCAAGGCTAAAGTACACTCAAGATGATTTCTTTGACGATGTATCCGAATCTAGACGAAGACCGGAAGATCGTCAACGATCGCCAACACCACCAGAGATTAATGTGTCACCTAGGGATCGCTTCAAGGATGCCAAGGAAAAGTTCCTGCTTCTGGAACGAGACAGGCTAGAAGAACAGGAGCGATTAAGAAGACAGGATATGGTTGCTTCTTCTCCCAATCTGAACATGAAGGACAAGACGTTTTTGAAGAGACATGAAAGTATGGTGCATCCTAAAGACAGGTACCTTGAAGATAGAAGATATGAAATGGACGGAAGATACCAGCCAAAACCTGCACCGAGGACTATAGTCGAGGAAGATGTGAGGTATAGAAGGGATGTACCATTGGACCGGTACAGAAGTCCTGACCGGTATGAACAAAACAGAAGATCAATGTTTAGTCAGATTGAAGAAGAGCATAAAAAGAATTCGAATGAGATAGCAAAGGAATTGAAGCGAAGGTCCTATATGGAGAACAACTTTGAGAAGGATTACTATAGGGAAAAATCCTATGGAGAGATAGCGGACTCTAAAAGATATCCAGGTTTGGATAGAGAAGGTTATCCATTCTCTAAATCCAATGTAGAGTTGGATAAAGTAGGAGAAAAGTATGATCCGAAGTATGATGCTAAATTTGAGCAGAAATATGATCCAAAATATGATCAAAAATATGATCAAAAATATGATCAAAAATATGACCCAAAATATGACCCAAAATATGATCCAAAATACGGTAAATCTCAGAAGCAACTTAAGCAACCTGCAGGTTATAGACATAGTTATGCGGAACCGAAATTGTCGTTGGAAAAATTGGGTAAAAAACATTATCCTGAAATGGTACATAGAACAAATAGTTCTGTATCGAATTCTGGTCGAGTAGGTATTGCCAGTGTAAATCCATATTAACATAACAAGTCGAGTTTCTTTGCTGCTCAAAAAAACTGTTTAATAAAATAAACGAAATTAACTCAAATTTTTCTCTGCTATATCGAAAATCGATGTTGTTTGAGAATATTTATAAAGGGGTGCACATTGTTATATGTTACAATGTATTCTGAATATGTCAACAAGTAAAAAGAAATCCACTCTAAATATCTGATATTCATTGATTTTCAATTCAGTCAAAATTTTCGTAGTATTTATTAGATTAGGAATATAAAAAGTAAAATAATATCTATATTTGTAAATATAATAATACTCAAAGAATATCATGTATAAATGAAAAAAAGTTTTATTTTTACTAATAATACTGATATAAAATGTCAATAAACTGCATGATTTTAAAACTTACATTTTAAAAACAATTTCTTTAAACATGACAATAGTTTAAAAACTGCCAATTAA
>JAGJTL010000156.1:349837-362555 GCA_022063505.1 Calosoma granatense
GCCGGCAGATGTGTCTAAGTACATAATCTGTTGTATATAATTCGTAATCCGTGATTCGGTTACTCTTAATTTAATAACAACAATATTGAGGAAGCAATTGTCTAAATTGTACGTTCAATATAAAGTAATGATCATATTATATTCACGTTTCCGTACGTCAAAGAGAAAGTTAACATCCATTATAATGACGATGAATGATCATCATTCAAGATGGCGGCATCGTTGTACTTTTACCTTTTCAACAAAGATTAATTTGTTAATAATCATCACAAACATGTTTAAACTCGTACACACGAGTACAATGTATGCTATTGAGATCATTGTGTTGTCAGGAAGCAACTCGAATATCTTCCGCTCTTTATATAGTTCAATTAGAATATGTTACTTAGTACAAATTGCTACAACTGAGATTAATAATAGCCAAGCGGAAATGCTAATATAATTCGATAGAGTATAAAATGGAATAGTTCCTTTGTATTACAGACGGCATATCGATGTAAAATGGACAATTGTCAAGAGTATTAACGTAAGTATCGCTGACGCATCTGCGACATAAAAGTTAAGATTAACGTACTTGAATGAGTATAAGTTTGTCACAGCCTCAATAAAAATTCTAGGCGATAAATAAAATTTTATGTTAACTGAATAAGCCTGAAGGTAAATTGTGGTCTATGGTATTAGTTAGTTACTTGAAGGTTTGACCTTCGACACTCTAGTCACTAACTTCAGTTAAGTCCTCGTGCACCTGTGCCAGAACTTTACGCTCATAAACAATGTTTTCTTTTCTGCCAATAACAAAGTACTGCTAATAAAATTCGTCTACTGCAAATTACTTCCTATATTCGATACGATGTTACTACAGACAATACTCATTTCAGAGTTAATATTTAGATACTAACTGTTTAATTATCTCTCTGTACATTATTCCGTTGTCTGCTTGTATAATGATTGATTGCTTTTAGGAAAGAACCACGACAAACTTTTCTCCAAATTCATGACCACTTTACACGTGTTTTTAATGTGTTTCAATCTGCATGACTATCAGTTATTTAAATTCAAATCTAAGCAGGTTTTCCGTTGATTTGTGAATGAAATCGTTAATGATTTTGTCAAGGACCAAGTATCGGATATGAATAAAAGATATTAAAATCAAATAGAACACACAATATTATGATGTTGAAAGTATATCATAACACATAAATTATCACGTTAAAATTAATATTTATTACGGTACGATGTCAGTCAACTAACATTCCGTCACTGAATATTGCAAATTTTCTTTGAGGGACCTAATTTTTTTTCCTTTACACAATTATCACAACCAATCAAAGGCTCTCTTTAATTTTCCTTTTCGGATCAAGGCAGGCCGAGACAACATGACAAGTGACTGAGTGAGTGAGTGAGAGAAACAGAAGATGCTGACCTAGTTTTGGCGCTAATCTCGTTCCTATAGAAACGGCCATTGGACGAACAGCCCGGAGGGATATATGAAAAAATGTAATAAGCATAATCTGCAAATTATTAATACCAATGCACACACATATGTATATACGTGTGTATGTGTGTGTGTGTGTGCGCGCTGAAGAAAGTCGTATGCGGCGGTATTTTCTTTTAGGGTTAATTGAGATCCAAGTCAACGTGGTTTATTTAGGGAAACCACCGACAGATGTAGCGTGTGTGTGTGTCCGGCATTTCTCCTCTAACCTAACATTTTGGTTATGCTTGTTTTACACATGTTAAATCGGTCACAGTACATTAAATAGGACGATACAAAATACTTGATTTATAATTGTAGAAATGTGTAAAGAAATTGAGTCTTGCAATAAAACATATTTTAAACACTAGTTTTCACTACAATTTTTGTACGGCTTTCATTTTCTCTTGAAAAACTAACAAACAGTTTTGAATTACTTGTACTACTTGCACTGAATATGGATATTTATTAGCAATTAGCCCTAGTATGGTGATATTATACTGAGGTTTCTTTTATATCTAGAAGGTTGTTCATTTTTAGAATGTTGATCATCTATTACTAAAATGAAATTAGAAACATATGTTGGTAAATCATAAAAAAAGTGCACATTTATACAAATATAGAATTAACTTCGAGAATGTAAGGAATATTTCAGTAATAGTTCTACCACTACAATTGATAAAACAAAATGAAAGTAAAGAAACGACTACGTTTATAGATGAATCACTGGTTTCTTTAAAAAAAACACTGATCTTGTCCATTGAGGCGCTTTATCCAAAGTCTGAAAACACAATAAATCATTACATTTATTTATTCTGATCATGTTCAAGCAAGGCCTGCTTGATATCACGATGACAAACGGGAAGAGTTTATAAGTCTATATACAAGGTGTACTACATTTACGATACAAAACAAACACAAAACAACAAACCCGTTGTAGTGTTAATATATATATCGGAGGTGGCCGTGGTTTACGGATAGATGACGGTCATTGTTGTAGGTCAAACATGGCCGACACATGGAGGACACACACACAGGGCACACTTGATTTTTATATGGTCAGGACGAGGTTCCAGAAGATCTCTACATGTACATATATACGACTATAACCACACATGCATACATTATAAGTAAGAACCTTTTATAGGTGGAACTAAAGGTTGGTTTACAATTACGGAAAAGAACCTTGGTAAGGTTTATAAACCGGAAGCTACATATACAGGGTGTTCAAAAAGAACCAATCATGCTAGTGATGTTAAGATGAAACAAGGTAATAATTATATTAGTTTCAAAATTGAAAGTTAAACAACAAATTAAACAAAGCGGACATGTGTTTGTATGCGTGTGTGTTGGATAGTGTTAATTTCGCGGAACTATCGTTCAATTAAGTTAAGTTTCTAGCTCGTCGAGTGGGTACACACTGGTGTATGTTTGGTTTTAAATACACACAGAGTGTATATGTGAGTGTAGGCATGTACATGAGTTGTTGACAAGCGGTATGAGTTGTTGACATACCGGCATTTCACCAGACGACAATTTACCGCTCACAGTGCGCGCGCGCTAGAGAGATATATATATAACCGGAAGTGTACAGGTGCTATAATGGCTCTAGTGTTAGATAATGCTGTAGGACGTAGGACGTACATAGACGTAAGTAAGAATCTAACAGCAGCATTAGTTACATATAGTGTGTGCACTCAGTGATCTACGGAGGCGAAAATAGTGACCCGCTGTGACGGTAATTGCGGGGGCCGTAAGTTTGTAGCTCTCGCAGATTCTGTAAAGAAAATTCTCGAATATTTATTTCACTAAAGTTTCATGCTTGATTGTCGGCTTATCTTTTAGATTTGGCATTTTTAAGATTATTCTTCATAGGTATTCAATTAAGTTTGTATTTTTCCTCTCGAAAAAGGTAATTTCAATGATAAACAGATACTTTGTATTTCAAGATATTTCTTTAAATATTTAATTTGTATATAAATTTACGTTTTACCCCAGTTAGTCAGGATAGCACGATTAAACATAACGTTAATTTTAAGCTTCGCATTTGAAACATTTTTCATAACTCTGTAGTAAATTGAAACTAACACAATTATTCTATTTCTCAAATATATATAAATTAAATTCACCCTTGTGCATATGCACCTGTCAAATTCCGTTAATATACAACTGAAATTACTTTTAACCCTTAACAATTACATCTTTGTTCTATGGTTACCAGTGCAAAGTACTGTTAAATGCATAGTATGCAGGAATACCGGATGTTAAAAAGTGTGAACCCCACCATGACATATGTACAGGGTGTTCGGTTACAGACCGGCTTGAACCGGATGTAAGGGTGGCTGACTTCAAGCAACTAACGACTTTTGACTCACGGGTTATTTTTTAAGTTACATACATCCACATAGTTGTATCTACGTCCTACGTATTTGGGCATTCATAGAAACTTTCTTTTCTATTTACAGGTATATACCTATATATATAGACAGAGAGAGAGAGAGAGGGAGACAGACAGACAGACAGAGAGAAAAAGCAGAAAAAGAAAAAGTACAGTAACTCTTATTATTTTGCAGAAAACCTACCAAATAATAATTTTGAGTACTTCAGAAATTTACATTTTCTGTATTAATACTGAAATGTACACATTTTAAAGTTTCATTTTAATCATTATTTAAAAATACCTCTATAGTACATAATAAGATAAATGGAAGGATTAACAATAATATATTCCCAAATATATAATCACACATATACATAAGTTGACAAAGCCTTGTATATTCAGCTATTGATAGACACATGTATGTATTTAAGAGGAACAGGTATATACGTTTGACGGATGTTTAGGACCGGAAGGAACTAATGACAATGGAACTACCTGGAACATTGTATCACTTCGAGAAGTCCGGCGTTCTCCACGTATGACTCATACCCACTCAAACATACATGCATGTACGCATATATTGTTTTAATGTGATCTGCTGTTAGCCAAGCGTATTACGGAGTCATATGGGTAATATGTTATGCATTATTTTATTCAAGGATTCAACGAAATGAATCATATTTAAAATAGTACGACATATACTTGTATTCCCAGAATACATAAGTCACTTCATTTAAAATATGTTGACAGGAAAAAATAATAATAATAATGTTGTTTTGTATTGTACATGGAAAAAACCAAATTGGTCAATTATTTTAATCAAAACAAGATTACTTGACTTACTCCGAGGAATAAATAGTTTTGTTTATTGCTGACTCCCTATTATGAAATGTTACCACTTCAGGAAGAAAATTTCTTCTGATTTCTTAACTACCCTATAGAATTATTCAAGACTTTACCTCTGCCATCAAAAAAGTGGTACCTAAGTCTTCCCGTAAGAATAATTTCTCCAACACACTCGCTTGCATAGAAATATGACTTAGAATGTAAACAAGTTAGGTTAAGTATGGTCGGAGCGTTCGATTTCCACAGCCCATTCGTCGTAGAGCGCGCGTTCTTGCTTTTGCCCCCCACCACCAGAGAACAACTGCCAAGCGAGCATCATCCGTGTCCATTCACCTGCGTATCTCCTTCTACACGTAACGAAAACGCGGCTGCTATCAAGTAGGCTGCGGCGAGTCTCTTCTCTCGAGCTAGTAACAGGTGAACGTTGGACAACAACGGATCGTAGTGCGTCGTGCCTCTGCAAAACAAAAAAAAAATGCCGACCGATATTTGACAGGTGCCCGGTGCATTTTCACGAACTTCTTCACTAATTTCGCGTGGTTATTGCGCGATTCTACAGACAGTGGACACTTATCGGATGGTTGTAGTGGTACAGAGCAGTGGTTTTGTGGTTTTATGAGTGTCGTAGAGAAGATGATTGGATTAATTTTCTGTTTTTAGGTAAGTATGTCGACAAGTTATTGCGGAGGGAAACTGTTGATGATGATGATGGGTTCGTAATAGTTTGCAAATATTATAAGTGAAATTTTGATAACTAACAATTTATTCTGTAAATTGACTTGGAGGGTTTTAACTAAATTTCGGATTAGAAAATTGGCTTAAAATTAATTGTATATAAATGAAATAAAGTTTCTTTGCCTGGAGTTTCTGCCATAACGATTATTGAATAAAAAGTAAATATTTCAATGTCCTGTGAACTTGTTGATGTTAATGGTGCATTTTTTTACTACTAAATGTCAGATTTATTAAAAAAAGCTAAACCAATCATACAATTTCTCTGTCGTCTTCTTAATTCGACTACCACCTAAATATATTTTAAGAAATTTAATATATTCATAAACAAATATTATATATGCTTGCATTCATACAAAAGATAAAAACAAATATACCTTTTACCTATTTTTTTACAACACAAATCTTCATTTAACAATATTTTTTAAAAATAAGAATATTTTCCCACATTATCCTGAAATACATATTATATTATATTCTGCAGGTTATGTACGTATGTTGTCTATGTATGTATGGTAGTAGCTATGCAAATAAAGTGCTACAGGTACAGTGTAGATTTCTAATAATATGGTAAAGAAACAGTGCACAGCTTACTGGTCGAAGGAATGTTGTGAATTCAAAGTATTTCATTGAAGTGAACGCACTCTCTCGGTTAAATACAACTAGTTCAATTTGAAAAATTGCAACAGAACTTGACTTTAGATATAAACTCGCGGCTAGCTATCGCCTGGCTCGAGAGCTGTATGTATGTACGTGTTCTAGAATTCAATCGAATCGATCCCAACAACAACGGAATTACTTTACTCTTTGCACTGTTCTGGTCTGTTTCAGTTTATGCCACAACTAGAATTATAGTGTAAAATATAAAATAACATAATAACAATTTATTGACACACACACCGTCAGGGGAAAGGTAGTTTTAATTGTACGGACACTTAAGTTACATATTTTAACACTCTGCTATCATAAACTGAAATATCCTACACTCGTCCTACTAATAAAATATACACATTTTAATATGTTCAAATGTCCTCTTATTCAAAATAATTTTTCAGTGTCTTCATACAGATTTATCTGTTTTTAAATGTATTCTATAACATATCTGAATTAAAATGTCAAATTACTTTCAAGTCATAAGCAAATATAGAAATTCATACATCTTAACTAACAGTAGCCATTCCTCCAAAACACACACACACACATCTATAACACATGTATAACTTATACATAGTGTCGATTACTTGTATGCATGTATGTATGTGTGTATATATGTTTTCTTATTAAGTAGGTTAAAGCGATCAACCAGCAAACACCGCTGGCGGGTTCGTTCAAATATTTCATCATTCAAATTTCCACAAGACTCGGCCACACTGTATGTGTATGTGTGTTGTAGACAGGCTTGTGTTTGTTACTTTAGCTGGTATTTAACTGATCGCAGTGTGCTGTGCCCAGCTGTGCTTATTGGCAGAAGACACTATATAATAATACACTGTACAGGGACATTTCAACAATTTATGCAATACTTTGTTTTATAATGCCTCCGTGTTCTTTGCGAATTTATGACAAGTAATTTACGTAAAGGAACGTTGAGCTGTATCTGCTATAATATATTTCACAGATCATGTTAATTTAACAATATTTGAACAATCAGGAGTACCAACTTTGAAATGTAGTATTAGTTTTTAGAATTAATTCTGTTTTACCATGTTCCACGCTATAAACGTCTATTACGCAAATAAAATTATTTATTTGCCGACGAGGATACAAACACAGAAAATGCTGAGGCAAAAAAATTTCACTACAAAAATTCGTTGAGTAATTAAATATTATTAGCATTCCTTGAATTTACACATGAGGTAGTATATATTGTATATATACAGTATGTGCCAAAATATACATACCTACATGTGCTTATTATATATTAACGCGTACAAAAATAGTATAACTGCGTTAAAATAATTAATTGAATTTAAGTATATCTAAAAATTAACAAAATTGAAGGACATAAAAATATTTTTTAATCTAACAGGATACAATAAATTGTACAGTTTTAAAGAAATTAATTGTTAAAACACCATAAACAATTAGCTAATTTAGCATTAGAAGAAAATGAAATTAATTACATGTAAGAATATATTTTACACCTTAATTGCCATCAATGTTACAAAATTTTTTGTAAATAAAATAAGCATCAATACTAAACAATAAAATGACAATACATTTAACCAATAACTGTTTGATGTATTATGTAATATTGTTGATTAAAAGGTACTAAAATTACATGTACTAAACATTACAGAAATTAAAAATATGCACGTCGCATTATAAAACCCTAAATTAAATCTCAAGGATTCATAACTTACGATTATGTGTTACGAGTGATACTACGTTACAAAGTAATAAATATACTGTAGAGAAACTTGGACAGTATAAACAATTGAATAGAATTTGATTGACGTGTAATTTAATTTCTCAGAAACTTTCAGTTATTTTCCAATCAGTGATAACGTATTTATTGACATTATATTGTTTGGAATTGTTTAGGCATGAAATAAGAATAGAATCGGTTACGTAATGTTACACATTCCAGATGCAAAAAGTAACAAACAATCGTAGAATACTTTGATTTTATAACGAAATAGAATTCTAGAAATTGATTAGTATAGTTAAATAATACTTAATGACGATTTGAAACCATAAATTTTAGCATTTAAAGCAAGATTACATCTACAGGGAATTATGTTGAAAAATTACTTTGTTTCACTAAAAATAATTAACAGTGTAAATTTGTTTTAATAATTTTATTTTATAAGCGTTTACTTATTATTTACCTTAGAGCAGAATATATAAAAGCTGTATGCATACAGATACATACTTAAGCAAGTACATACATGCATACACACACACATACAAACGGAAAAAGAAAAGAACAAAGTACCATTACACAAATCATAATTTCAATCTTCAATTGTTCTGAAAACAAAACGCTACAAGCTGTGAAAAGAATCAAAGTAAGCGTTGCGAACACATGAAAAACAAAACAAATAAAAAACAAACCTAACGTCTCGAAGACGCGCAGATTTCTAGTCCACTGATCTAGAATTCCTCGAGTGTGTGTGTGTGTTTTTTTTTATATCATCGCCAGCAGACACAGCCAACGTGATATAGCTAGTGAAAGCCATGGACAGCATGCTGGGTTCTCATGTACACAAGTTATTTGACAGTGGAGGAACACATGAAATTTAACGTCAACGATTTAGAATACATCTAAACGTGGGATGGCCCAGTGATATTGTAGTACTGGATCGTGCGTTTTGTACAGCGGAAGGTGGATCGAGCAACTGACAATGTTGTCAAGGTATTATAAAGAAGATTCGTGTGATTTTAACGCGTGGTCATAAAACGATTTGTGAATTGCTCATAATGGAAAAACAGTGTTTGAATTCTTACTACCACTATAAACTATAGAGGAATTTAGATTTTTCAAATTGTTCTTAGATAAAGTATTTATATTTTACTATTCATTTTAAATATTTGACATTTCTTATTTAAAGTTCTAATAAATGCTTAATTGTGCAAGCTTGGGATATAGTACGATGTTGTATTTATTTCTTTATATTTTATACGGGTTTTAGTAAGGGATGTATAGATGACATTTCTATGAAAATATGTTTAAGCTATGCGGGATGTCCATGTCAACAGATTAACAGCCAGCCAACACAGTTGATATTCACATTAGAAAGTAGCTGTTTTCAAGCTGTATCTACTTGTACCGACATTGCTCTTAACATCATTATACGTACATACAGGTGAAAATCAGAAATCTCATCAGAAATTCACAGTAAAACATTTTGTAGAAATATTAATAATGTTTTTTTATAATAGATTTGTATTAAAAAATAAAGAAAATCAAGAAAATATCTTCAGAAGTGCACATATAGAAATGAATTATCCTTGAATAGAAAAAACATATACAGTGTCCTCAATTTATGCGGAAATCAAGAAATTGCAGTAATTATATAATAAATACTGATAGTGTACGTCTTACTGATTATGTTCAATTGTTATTGACAATTACAATAATATATAATTAGTAGTAATAATATCAAAGGTGCTTACCATTACTTATAAATTATTGGCTATCCTTTCTGCAATATCCTTCAGGCAATAAAATCTGCAAGAAGAAAAAATAAAATTTAAAATTCGAAACACAATAAATACATCTCGGTCTCTATTCTTGAAATTCCAGTTATAAAATAGTCTATAAAAAACACATAAAAATTAATAGAAAAATGCGGAAATTCACACAGAATGCACAATGTGTGTGGTGGATTCCTGAGATGGAGTACAAAAATTCATGAATAGTTAGGTTAGATATACATATATTGTAATTTACACAGCACACATATACATATATGTTTGTATTTAATTGCTGCAACATCAGCACGAGCTGTTGGCAAGAAACACTTTCAGATTTATTTATACACGACGTAAGTCATTCTACAATTAGTAGTCACAGATACCTGGTTCCTTTATGGTTATAACCAATGCGGAAACACGGTAACTGGTTTCTCCGTGACCGGTCATCGTATTTTGAGACCGTGGGTAGCGAATGGCGTCGTGGTCAGTTATAATTTCTACCCACAACAACAGAGGGAGGGACTCTTCACTATTCTCCGGGGAAACATGATTAGTACAACGGAGAAAAAATAACAGAGTCTTGACCTGATAAACGTTCTCCGATATGTTTACTTTAAAATATTTACTTTTGAAGATTTTTTCTCTAGAAATGTTGTAGAGTTTGATGCAATAAAATACTAAAGTTCATGTATATGAAAGTATGTTTAAGATATTTATATCAAAACTGTTCATTATCTAGAGTGGGATTTCCACTAATTTTTACAAGAGAAATTAACAGGATCTATATTTCGTGTGTATGTATATTATACTCTGTGTATGCATGTATACATGTATGCAAGTGCATTTGTGTGTGTGTGTATGTAAATGCGGATGTTAAATGTTGTACTAAGACCTACACAATGTCACGCAGTCACCTTGAGTCATCTCAGTTGGCTTAGGATCGTGTTACTGTCAAGTGTCATGTTATATATATAACCTATGTAGGCGACAGCAACAAACAAGCAAATTTTTCATAAAATTACATATTTCTAAACATATTAACCCCCTTATACAATTGAACAAATACATTCATTGCAATTCTTCTACTACCAAATTACAAAGATTGCTGTAAATAACTAATATCTAATACCATTTTTAAAAAAACTACACTCATTAATTTTGAAATAAAAATTCATTAACTTAACAAATAATTAATCTTCAAAAAAAGAAAGTTTTTGATTAATCTCACCGCATTGAATGTAAGCTTTCGGCATTTTCGATTTTGACAGAAAATTTATTTTATATGCCCGATAAACTGACCTACTACAACCCACCCTAATGCACCGCCCATGGGCGGATGTGGGAAGCCAGTACCGTAACGGCTGTAAATATATGTTATTCTTGTATTTTATGTAGGTCTGCAGATAAATTATTGTTTTTTTAAATCAAAAGAAGCGAATCAGCCAATTTTATGTGATTGAACTTTTTATATATTGTAAACAATAATTTTTTTATACTGGGTGTTTTTCAAATTTCAAAATGTATTAAGTACATGGTTTTCATAAGAACAGATAGCCTATATTAACTCTAAATTTTCGAGGAAAACAAATTTGTTTTGTGAAGATCCTATTTAACCATATGAATATCAACATTTCTAAATTTAACTCCATTTTTTTCTTCTAATGAATCATACTGGTACTAAATTTAAATATTAAACACGTTACTTAATTTGGTATTGACATTTGTAAATGATTGGAAAAACATTTCAATGTAGAATTNNACAATAATTTTTTTATACTGGGTGTTTTTCAAATTTCAAAATGTATTAAGTACATGGTTTTCATAATTTAAATTAATCATTATTTTAGAACAGATAGCCTATATTAACTCTAAATTTTCGAGGAAAACAAATTTATTTTGTGAAGATCCTATTAAGTATATGAATATCAACATTTCTGAATTTCATCTCCATTTTTTTCTAATGAATCATACTGGTGCTAAATTTAAATACTAAACACGTTACTTAATTTGGTATTGACATTTGTAAATGATTGGAAAAACATTTCAATGTAGAATTACAACCTACTGATGATATCACAGACTCCTTGTGTTAGTAAACAAATCTTTATTTTTGTAGATTGTGTAAGCCAGAATATGAATATAAATGAAAAGTCTACGTTTTCCTCAAGACGCATATGGAAATGACGTTGAAATTATGTATGTTAAAATTTTACTAAAGTGTTTTATTTATCTCAAGAATTTTGTTGTTTTCAATCAAAATAAAAACACTGTATACACTACAGCATACAAAAACTAGTAAAAATACTCTTATTTTTATTTAATCACCAACAGATTATATTATTTTTAAAACAAAATTTCTAATAAAAATTATTGGATAATTGTATTGTATTAAGCAAAATAAAATATTAAAACATAGAATTTACTTTCACAATATACAAATTATTTAAAACTATTAATATTTTTTATACACTTAATGACAATAAAAAAAGATGTATGTACAAAACTTTCATTACGGATCTGAAATTACATAACATACATCAATATATATGTTGAATGATGTAATGAGTAATTATTTATTTTTATTGAGAATGTTTATTTAGCATATATTGCATTACTATTTGTGTATACACCTTTTTAGCATGCCTGTACGTATGTACGTATATGACATATATATACTTGTATGTTGAACGTAAGTACGTGGCCACATGTACTGTATATATGTAACATCTCTATTACATGTATGTAATGTTTTATAAATGTACGTTTGTCTATTTCGTTTTGCATACAAATGTACATCACGATTTTTTTTATCTTGTTTGCGAAATAGTGTCAACATGGTGCAAAATTTAATTAAACATGTTTTGTTGAGTAACAACCGTATGTACGAAACATGAAATTATCGAATTAAAAACATTAGTAGTTTATATATATTATAACAAAACACCACTTATTGTATCTACCGATGTGACACTGAAGGCATCTGTACACTGAATGCAGGGCCAATACACATTATCCACTCTTGACTGTCGTAGTTATCTAACTACCCAATTACACATAATATTAATATTGCTTCATTTATAACGTAACAAAGACTAACAACATATAATTCATTATTCAACTTCTGTGACGCTAACATATATATATAT
>JAGJTL010000156.1:376092-391443 GCA_022063505.1 Calosoma granatense
TTCAATGTCCTATATATGATTGTTCCAATTTTAAGAAATGAATATGACACATTTTTTTTCTATTAAAAGTAGCATTTTCTTAAAGAGAAATTTCTTAGTGTTAATTCCACGTGAATATTTATTCTTCCAATCTTGAGACAAAGGTCAGTCAATTCCCAAGCAACTCGTCTTCACTTTCTCTATTCTCCAAGTGCGGACAATGTGTAAGACAAGGACACACAATACAACAAGTAAGTACTCGTCTGTATATACACTGTAGGTACACAGAGGTACAAAGAAGCAACACAACACAACACACCGCAGTCTGTCTCTGTTTCTTTTGTTATTATTTCACTCAATTAACAAGTTTGAACAATCAGTGCGACGGATACAATTGTCTTCTGTCGCTCTTTTCCTGAGAAAAATTACATTTTTTCCATAAAAATCGTGAGCAATTATTTTATTTGTATTCATTTTTTACTTCATTCTTTTGTCAACAAAAGATGGATGACACAGCGTCATTTGTGGAGTGAATGCATTGTCTAGTTGTTCAGAAGTTGTGCAGTGAAAGAATAAATAATTTTCTTCAGAAGAATAATTGTTATTTTATGCTAAATACATCAAATACATAGTAAATAAAATGAACTACATTATTTTAACAGCCGAAATTTTCTCTGTTGTATTTTTATCTCAACAAAATCTTGTTAAATTGAAATAATGAAAATAAAATAAATTTATTAAGAAACAAAAATTCCTGTAATAAATTTTAAATATGACTTTTACTTTCAAAATAAAAATTTAATTATATTTCAATTACAAATTTTATCTATAATCCAAGATCATATGAAAAATTTCTAAACGCGGTAAAAATGCAATTATAATTAACCAATTAACTACTCATTTATTTACAAATTAGCACAAAATAAATTATGAAAAATGTGGAAACGTAATTTTAATATCTGGTCATGTATCTAAGATAGAGGCTATATAATTCATATTTACATTGTCGGCGGACACTCGAGAAATCATCATTCTAACCTTGATTCTTATCAACAAGGCTTTCCGTCGTTATGGTAACTGCATTATAAACATGTACACTACAGGTGTGTACATACATTCGTGTGGTATATCTGCATATGTATGTATACTATAGTATAGCTACAGTACACATGTGTTAATTTTCATTAATTATAAGTACTTAGCAAGATTGTGACTCATGTCCGTGGGTTTCGAAATTCCGGATTTATGGTGAAGAGTTTGTGTAAACTAGGCTTTAGTTGTGACCCTGCGCGGGTGAAAATAAAAATATTAATAATATATTTTTATAATTGCATTATTACCACCTATATTAGAACTGGTATGATAAATATTTGTATAGTTTTTTGTATGTTTCGTACATTGCGAAAAATACTATCAACAATTGTGTCACAAGCATTAAATATGTGTATATTAATGTTACGTACATGACAATTAGTTAAAACAATAATTTCGAAATTAATAATTGACATCATATACGAACAAAAAAATTATAACAAAAAATTTGGGTCATTGACAAGGTTAAATTACAATGATACTTGTCAATGCTTCAATTATCTTACAATGTCAAATGTTTGATTTTTAAAATATTTAATCTCAAAATTTGATATACAAGCCTGATATGCAAATTTTTGGTATTATATAATAAATCATATTTAAATACGGAGGTCATTAGTACCAAATCTGGTCAACAACTAAGTCAAGGAATATAATATCTAATAATTTATTGAGTTTTCCAATGTCAAAGCTTATAAAAATACGTATTCTACTTATATGCTTATCCGAAATTTTGATTTCCATCAGACATACACTGTTGCTGTCATGTAATATCAGTCCAATTATCTTTAACCATACAAGGAAATTGAAAGGTTTCACGAAATATAAATAATATGACACGAATTTTCAACATTCATAAAACGTAAATGCAGTAATTTTATGCTATTATGAACAAATTTGGTATACATGAACTATAATTGACAACATATATAAGATATATTTACTCTATACAAATATATGGATATACTCGTACAAGTGAAATTTGAAATCGAAAATATACATTTATTTCCGTATGCAGAAAGTATATTTATGTTTTGAAATGGTAATTGTATTATTTCTATAAACAAAACAAACATTATATTTAAAATATCCACTTTTGAAATACTGGAAATATATTTGCTTGCTGTAATTTTAAAATAGAAATCAATGATTTTTAAGAAAGAAATTAGATAATTATGTAAATTGAACATATAATTATCTAGCCACAGATATGTGAAAAGTGAAATTCTATTTACTGTGTGAAAATTCTATGTATTATTATAAAATTTGTGAAGCAAATTATCTATCTGCAGTACAGTTGGTCAATACAGTTTTCATTCATAAATCAACGTACGTTTGTGCAAGAATTAACAGGTCGATTGTTAGAAAGAAGAATTTGTTTAACACACTCATAAATTATATTTACATGTTATTCATATTTTTATATGCGAAAATTTCTCCAATTTTAAGCAAATGTGTAAATAACTGGTGAAGAAATATAATTAACTGTGATTAGAAATTTTAGAGATTTACAGAAATCCCTTCATTTACGCGAGTTTCACGAAAATAGCGCGTAAATATAAATCGAGTAAATGGAGCCATTCATTTAATCCTTAAAAAATTCTAATTTATGCATTTGGCGTCTAACTGTTAACACTTTGACTGCTGAGTCGATTTTCGTAAAGGGAAGACCCGCTATGATGTATATCCAAATGTATACACACAGGTGTCAAAGTGTTAATATTCAAAACTTTTTCAAGTGAATTCGTGTAAATGGAGATCTCATAAATGGAGGGATTACTATAATTAATGTTGTGCATTCAACTTAAATCTCGAATAAAGACGAACAATATCGAATGTTTATATAGTATTAATATTATGGAAACAGCTAAGCAATGTAGTTTCGCTTCGATATTGTTGATTTCGATTCATGTCGAACGTCGTCCTACATGTCTTGCATTAAAGTTTATTAAGAAAAATTGTTACATTATCTAAACATAACGATGATTTTTTTTCTATAGATTTAAAATGTTTGCACGTATACTTATATATTATCACAGATAAACTAGTAGTTTAATATTTTAATGCATTCAGGTAATGGTGGTATAAATTATATAATGTAGTATAAGTGTCGGTTGGTATTAAAGAGATATAGAGAGGTACGTATAACAGAAAAAAAAAGTAATATCGATTTCTGTTAGCTGGGTTAGGCTAGTGATCTGGACATTCCAGTGAACATCTCCAGTGCACACTAACGAGCTAACGAGTATGTGGATAATCACACACACACATACGTACACATGTATGTAGGTACATAGACATTCTAGCTAGACTTTCAACGCACATTCATACACTGATGGATAAAAACGTGGTCCATATAGAATAACTTATTTTTTCAGTGAAGTTTTTTTCGGGAAATTTAAGTTTATTTTAATATAGTATTTATAGAATATTTCTTTAGATTTTAAAAGATTAAAAAGTTTAATATAAATCTTCCTTCGGGTATTATAATATACGAATATATGAAGATATTATTCTAGAAAAAATAATGTTTTGATTTATTTATTTCTTACAAACAATATTATAGTCCGTTCACACATCAATTTCCTGTCTTTTTACCTTTTAATGATTCGTTTAATGCGGGTGGTAATCCTAACACACCAAATTATATTGAGATTCATTCTTGAGGTCAGTACTGTACAGGGTTACAATTTGGTACTGAATTTTACTATCTAATGAAATATTTCACAGAATTTGTATTGTTAGGATATAGTACACCCAATAAACTGATCATTAAATAGTAAAAAATCTGGGAAATAAAGTGCGAACGTACTATACTACACCCTTGGGGATCTGGGATACATTTTCAATATATCGATGATAGCATTGCTGAACTACTCTTTTGCTAGGACGTATACGTCGGCGCGTACATACATACACACATAGAAAGACGCGTGGTACACAATACTAGGTTTCCAACTATTTATTAGATGATGTTAAGAAAAATATCCACCAACCTGCTCGACCGCATACTACCGTCTAGTTATCTCTCACACAGTAAGACAGAGAGAGACAGTGAATATAGTGCCGCCCCGACACAGAATGCTCTGTACTACACACACACACACACACATGCATAGACCTACCACCAATAAACCCTTTAGCACTTAAGTGCCTCTAAAAAGCTTCGTAGAACAGAAAAACGCATCGGTATCAAGAAGAAATATATTGGTTTTTTTAATGTCGCGTTTCTAGGACGAGGTTCAATTTAAATCTCGAATCAAAACGAACAATATCGTATCTGGTTCCAGTAATATTAGTGTTACAGGTAAGCAAAGTAGTTTTGTTTCTAGATTTAAGATAAATCTCGTCCTATGAAACTTGGAATATAATTACCTTGTAGCAAAAATGTCAAAATATATAAACATGCGTTGATTTGCAATAACCTCATTTTTTTCTTCATTATTCTCTCCAAATAATCTAACATAATGTGTTCAGGATAATTTAATTTATTTTATTTCATTTATTTAATATTATTGTGTACTGTAGTTTCGTAGAATTTAGTAATGAATGTCCCTAGATAAGAACGTATCAAGAAAAAAGTAATTCTAAAAGAAAGTTATTTTAATTGACAAAATATAAATGTTATCCCAGCAGATATCTATCAAATGAATACTGTAGACAGATTAATTTACATATTAAAAGATTTTCACATTGCTGAATTGGTCGGCGTGTACAGCCATACATACATATATACGTACAGCTAGTGGCAACTACTGGACAAACATACTTTCACTGGCTGAGATATTTCGTTGGGAAGGTAATAAAATGTGAAAACAACCTATGTCGGATATCCGAAGATATCTTTAACCGTCACTTACGGCCGTGAAGCATCACTTTCACTGATTTAAACAGGCACATTCTTTTTCTGAACACTCGTCTACCTCGAAATAATTTAACCTTAAAATTGAACATACCATATCTGACAGATATAAACTTCAGTACCATTTAATTACTAAAATGTATTATATTATCCGGTAAAATGCTAGACTGTATTTTTAAATTACATATATTAATTGTGATTCATAAAAAAATAACATTGTTATCGTTTACAATTTCACATAAATACTAGAAAAATAAGATTTTCTCAGAATGTGACTCAGCACACGTAGGTTATTATATTAATATTGTTATTCATTTGAAAATGTTTTCACTAGGAATGTCAAGTGAGCTATGACATGCTAGAGTTGAACTACTTACTGGAAGTGTATTTAAACAAACAATTGTCTAGGTAAATTATCACTATATAATTAAATAAAATAGTTTCAAATAATTGCGTATTGTTACTCGTTGCGTTTTGAACAATGCATTTCTAGCTTTCATAGATAAATATAATGTAGCATTCTTATAAAATATTATTTTCTATACTTATATGTAGGTAAGTGTTTGTCTTTAAATGCATATTTTCTCATAAAAATACATACATGTTATACATACGGGTAATCTTTCTTAGTTTTCTAGGCCTATATAAATTATAATACTCTTTCAAATTTTTTATTATTTAACATTTGACCAAACAAACCTACACAGATATAGACACAGATATTCACAAATCAGGACAACATTCCTGACAATTAAAAACCACTAAAATCAAATTAGATTAATAGCTGCGTAAAATTTTCTAAAATGCTAGCACAATGTCATTGATATAATATGTATGTGTGAATTTCGTGTTATAGGTCAAAGTAGGTTAGACGGTAGGTTCATGGCAAGTGAAGATGAAGACAAAGAGAAACTGGATTGAAGATGACAGAGAAGAAGAGACGAAGAGAAAGAAAAGAGAAGAAAAGTGCGAAAATTCTCACATACTTTAATTGCGATCTGTAATAATGGAACTCGACCTGCGTAGTCACATATACATTGAAATACATATAGTTGTGTGTGTGTGTGTGCATGTATGTATATCCATACACACACACACACACACACATACAGACGTATACGGGAGACAATCAGAAGAGAAACCTTGGGAATTGTGCAAGTTCAGTGTCGCTCCAGTGACGGCGAATGACATTGGGTGTATGGGGGAGGACACGCCATTGACGAAATAACAAATGAACATTCATTTAACATGCCGAGTGTGTATTTATATTGGCTAGAATAAAATGTCAGGTAAATGTCAATAATAATACATAACTAAAATTGTTCCATTCACGGTTACTATATTACGAGTAGAAAATAAATAAGAAAACTAACTTTGAAATATCATATTTATAGGACAGATTTGCAAGCTACAAAATAAAAATGTTAGCCATTTTCAATAATACGTCATGAAAATGTGATATTTCAAAGTTACTTATCGCGATGTACAAAAGTATTTTAGAAATATTTATAACATCATTATCAAATTTTTAAATTCTAAACAACTTTTTCTAATACACTTTCTCTCTAAAATGCGTTGGAAAAAATATTCGTACATTTTGAAAATAATCCATAAAATATTCTGCTTTTAGCAACATTCTGTGTACATATTTGATATAACTAAATATGTATATAAAAATATATCAGTATAATGAACAATTCTAAATAAAAACCATACATTTGTAAACGAATAGTACAATATTTTTATTTTATTTACTATTGAAATTTAATGTTATGTTTTAGGACCATGTTTAACTTGAATCTCAAATTACAATTTCGAATCGAAACTACATTGTATACCTATTAAATAACAATAATGCTGCTTGTCAGATTCGACATTGTTCGTTTATAACAATCGTCTTAGTAACCTGGCATAAGTGTCATTTGTATAACTAAATAACTAAATACTGCATGGAAGACATTTCATCAATTGTACAATCTGCACTTGCCGAGACATTCTAGTCGGCAATGGAGACGAGAGCTTTCTACACACATCTGAGCAAGTGTCTGTGTGTGTGTGTGTGTGAGGTACGCATGCGCACCGAGAGAACGGAAGATGAGTGCCGTAGGGCGAATGCACAAGTTGTTGAAGAAAGTCGCATCCGAATAACTCAGAGCAGCTCCGCTTCTCCTCTGGCTCAGACGATGCGAAAGCGACTGAAAAAATAATCACGTTGCCGCAGACACTGGCCTACTTTGATCAACGAACACGACGACAAATGAACAGTGAAAGAATGATATGTACGTATGTATGTATATGTGCTGCAAAGTTTATGAACTGTAAAAAATGTGTACTATTATTGACTGTAAAATATATTAAAAATGTACATAGCGATTATTTAAAAAATATTGCTATATAAAGCATTTGTTAGTAACTATTACTGATAGTAAAAAAGTATTTAAAATTTACGTGGTAATTATTTAAAAAATATAAATATAGTCTTATGTAAATCATATTTCTGTCACACCTATATAAGTAATACGATACAACTACAAATTATACATTTAACAAACAATAATCTCATATTTCCATAAATATTTAGGAAAATACGCATGAAATATGAAAAATTAATTAATTTTTCATACTAATTGCCGATAAAAACCACTTCTAACGACAACTGTATCAAAAATTTTGACAAAAAAAGCAATAAAACAGGATCCGCCCAATGTGTATACGTTGAAATTTATTTAAATGAAGAAAATATATTTTTTTGCTTTTCGCATTATGTCAAAACTAATAAGTCACATGGATGTATTATTTCCCCTGGGAGTTTTTTCAAATTTTCAAGGCTAACAAGATGTCACACGTTTTGAACATCACCAATTTAGTACAATGTAACATTAGAATGAAAACAAAAAATCGAGAAAAACAAAATTTGACATTTCCGACAATTTAAGTGTTGGTAAATACTAATTAAGTTTATTATTGTCTAATTATATGGTAAAAAAAGTAATTTGTAAGTTTTTTTAATATAATTTTCTCCAAAAATATTCTCGGCAACGAATCAATGTAATATTCGTTAATGAAGAAAGCAAAGAATCTTATTTATTTTACTGTTATATAAATTATAAAAGTTTATGTTGTTTTCGCATATACGGCTGTGAAAGGACCTTGACAATTATGCAGCATAGCAAGTATTTTCCATTTTCTTCGTTTATAAATATTACTCGATGACATCATATACGATATATTCAGTGGCGATAAATTTTATATTATCTGCAGTTATATAACAGCATATTTACATTTAAAATGCAATGTTGCAAGTACGACTGTACATATTTTGCAAATCGATTACATTGCACTGTAATTACTCAATGGTGTAATATTGTAATTAACGCGTAAAATTATTAATTTTTTTCTATAATTGTTAATGATACATGCAAGTATATTTTATTGATAAAAATATTGTTCTTAGAATTCAGTATAATCGTATATTAGTATGAATATACAAAGTATACAAATATATGCAGTATTATTAAATTACTTTTTAAATAAACTTTGCCGTTTCAATTTAAACCCGTAACGAGGAATTGTAATATAACACATATATTTTTTAAATTTCTCAATAAGAATCTGGTCTTCATTCACAAGTTTGAACCTGATTTTTTTTAAATACTGGACCAAAACGTTTGAATTCTTGTTCATTGAGAATTCTCTTTTTGAAAAATATGTTTTAAAATATTATCATTGTTGACTAGATACTTATTGCGAATGTTTTTAATTTAATTATTCCTAATTTACTGAGTTTTCTAAATCTTCACTACTTTTACCATCTATCGCTAAATGCCTGAACTAAAGCACTGTAGGTATAACAAGAAGATTTTATAAGAAATCTACTTTATTGCATTATTTATTTTCAACAGTGGCATCTACCAAGATAATTTTTAAATAAGAAATTATGCTTTTGAAATATACGCAACAGTGTAACGCTGATTGCATACACAATGGCGTAAATTGTGGAGCCTTGAACGCGCGGTCAAGAAAGAAACCTAAGAAGTACTTGTTTATACATGCCCGCAATACATAAATGTTAAACTGGCAGTCTCCTCACTGTTTGTATAACATTTGTAATACAAATATGATATGCGGGCTGTAGAATTCTGGAGATTTAAATACCTGCATAGCAGAGAAACCTTTCCAACTACGTTTAAGTATATTATGCAGTGATTGATTCTATGAAAACTAAAATAAAATATTGTAATAAAATAAAATAAACTATGCTAATAAATAATATTAAATCTGATATCTACTTTAACAGTTAATTATAATGAAGAAAAGTCAAAGTATACAATTAATTACATATATGAAGATTTCGCAAAACTTCTGGAGCCTAAAGCAATTTGCCCTCGGGGCGGCTGTCAGGTGCAGCTGACACCGGACACACCTGAGGGCACTACGGTTATTCCTGAATGGAGAACAGCGCAAGGTTAACAGATCAGCAAGAGATACTGTGTATTGGGAAAAGCGTCTCTCTTGGTATATTGTTTAACCTGGCAGTGAAATGAGGATGAGCCAAATTTCCAAACGACCGTCAGTTGTCGATTGAGCTGGAATTAAAAGAACCGCTATACGCACGCACACATGGAGGCCAGTGTGATGGGTATAGCACAGTAGCGACTCGTCACAAGTAGGGTGCATGTGACTATAAAATTAAATAATTATAGATTTTAAGTGACAATCGTCAGATATCTAGAGGTAAAGAAAATAACTATTTTTTCAGCACATACAAGCAAGTAACAGTAAACCTGTTTTTCATTATATATTCCTCAATACTGAATTTATAATATGACATTATCATCCATTATGAATAAAAAAAAATTATTTAATATTTCATAATGTCATATTTTTTAACTGGCATTCTGCGTGACAGTAATTGACGAGTCGCTACTGAACTGGGCACCGCGGCACCTGATCGAGGTGCGTACGGAATGTACACTCGCAGAAAAAAGTCTACGCACCGTACATATCCTTGCATTCTCCAATATAGATAGTCGCTACCTAGATTCATTGTATGAATGGGTAATAGCTATATATATGCTTTTGTAAGCAACATCATTCTTTTTGTAAATATATATAAAATAATTTGTTATTAGTTTGTTATTTTACAATTCAGTGTTATTTTTTATCATTCTGTAAATATTTTAAAAGTACTGTAATTTTTATCCTGTATACATCTACTTGTGCATGTATACACACATGTTTCTGTAAATATGTGAGTTATTTACATGTATTTGTTTATAGATATGCATATATGTATGCATGAGTATAAATGTGGGTACATAACTACATGTGTGTAACTTATGTATAAGTGTGTGTGTGTGTATACAAGTCGACAGTGCACCGCTAGGATAAGCTACTGACATTCTTTAAATATTTCAGTGTTTACAGTGTTGAGTTACAATCAATATAGGTGCACCCCGAGGGCCTCTGAGCTTCATTGAAAACAGGGTGTGTACTAATTAACACAAAACACATCACTTAAATACGACAATTAGTCTACTGATAATTATCAATCGTAATAATTTAAAATAACAGCTGTGAGCATATGATCCTAATGTATTTCAAATTTAGGTAAATTGGTTTATAATTGAGGAATGTTTTCTTCCAAATAGGAAAACTAGATTATTAGATAAAAACAAATAATATGTAATAAGAATATACATTTTGATACGAAATTTTTCTGAAAAATACCGTAAGTATTATATATATATATAAAGCGGTTAAAAATCTGGAACCATAGTATTAAGAAAAATATTCTTTAGAACTTGAATACAAGACAAGGGGAATTCTTTTTATAATGTATTATTTTAACTTATTTTATATAATAATACAAAAATCTAAAAATATTTTGTGATATTTAATGCTATTCTTGATATAGTCCGTTTACACTTCATAGTCCTGACTTATTACTTGGTAATGATTATTTTATTAGGGATGCTTTACCTGAACAATACAAATTCTGTGAACAAAAAACAAAATTGAACCCTGTTCAATACTGACCAGTTACCAACTAAAAAGTCAGGAATATAAAGTGTGAATGGACTTTTCTTTATATATTAACTTATACTGTATGAGTCACCCTGTATATAATTCTGTATATGACAAGCATCTATAAAATACTTTGCTCCCATATATAAACATTTATACAGAATCTCCTGGGCTTATCTATATATGTCTGTACTACATAAACAATAGCTGCAGAACAGTGCAAATTCCCACATTAGCTAATTTAATTGGTTGTGACAATTCATGATTATGAACAGAACACTAATTACACTGCACATGCGCACAGCACTATAGTGAGAACAAGGAAACAGATATACACATGTATTGTCTATATATAGTTGTATACAGATAGAAATTCATAACGTTATTATGAATATTCATATATTCTTTGAACCATGACACAATTAGAACAATATATTGTGTTTAATATGCAAAAATATTTAGGTTTTGCACATGGAATATACATATTTAACTGTTTTATTTAGGTCGTTTAAAGAGTACACTAGATCATTCGAATTTTCGATTATTAAGATTGTATAAAACAAATAATTTTATCAGACAAAAATAGCAAAATTATACGAATTTGTTGCATAACACAATCAATAATTGAATTTCTCGCAGAACAACAATTTTCTGTAGATGTATATTAACATGTGTTATATGAAGTTATGTATTTCAATAAAAATATTCATAGTAGATGTCTTTTCTTCTCTCTATGATTGCGTTTTTTCGTTATCCGGACCATCTTAATCCCTGTTTAGTCCGGATAATCGAGGTGTATTTGTAATATATGTATGAAAGAAATAATATTTAGCTCAGCTACTTTGTTACATTTTGAACTGCGCAAATATGAAGAATAAAAGAAGATTTTTTGTCGGTACAGGATACAACGCGTTTCTTAAGAACATCCCCAGTTCATTTCTCACACAGCAGTTGTGCCATTCTATTCAATTTATTCACCAGACCGAAAAGACTATTTTTACTTCTGCACTACAATTATAAAACGACTCATTGAAATACATAGACGTAGAAATATTTTTTACCTTACAAACATTTCTAGTTATAAATTATTTTTATATAATTATAAATCCAAAAGTGTTTGTATGAATATGAATAAATTGATTTCTCACAAATAAATTTAAAACAAAGACAATAAATTTGTATAAAGAATGTGACACGTGTGAAGGTTAAATATCATTCGATAATAAATAATACAAAAAATTAGCACTGTATTGCGAATCATAATATGAAATTAAACATTACATCTAATAGTTTACGCCAAGAAATAATGAAAAATATAACAGTTTTTGTAAAGATTATTTTGGCTATTTTTAAACCCGGTTACCTTTTAAATTTCTGTCTCAGCCGAAATTCTTTGCAGGTATTTTGCAAAAACCTGAGCAGGTAAGTACACTTAATAAAGAGCGATGAGTCATCCATGGGGGTAGTTAGTCAGTGGCGTAGAGTTCTATAGGGGCAAGTGTGTCTATGAGTGTACATGAGTGTGTATGCAGGTAGACTAAAGTGTGTGCACCTGCAGAGGTGCTGCCTTAACCAATACGCAGTTCCGGTATGGTGGATCGTCAGTGCAACATTAGTATTCTAAAGAAACCAGATAGTATAATATATATAGCCGTGAGTGTTAGTAAAATTATCGCTATTCAGTAAATATTGTTTTCAATTTACGCATTAGTATCAAATTTAAATTATAACGATAAATTTTAGAGATTTCAATGCTAGACCACAATATCTGTACAAAAATATTCATTTCAATACAAAAATATTCACAAGATTGTTATTTCTACTCTATATTCTCCTATACAGCATTAAAGAACAGACTGTTTTAGAGATTTCAATGCCAGAGCACAACAGATAACTTTAACACTAATACAATTAGTTACATATTAATGTTATCATAACACAACCGCAGGTTATACATCACCATACAATATAGGATTTAGGTGTAACACAAATGCAAATAATTATTTTGACTGGAAACTTTAATACTGAGTAAAGCTACAAACTTTGGTGAATTTTTTTAGGATCTTCCCTGTGCACCTGTACTTTAATTATTACCTTGTACACACATATGTACATGTCTAGTTTCTCTAGCAGCACACGGTGCAGCACACACACCTGTGTGTCGCGCGCTCATTGCTGAGACAAACCTCAACGCAGTCAGCAGCGTTCAGTCAGTTATACGTATCGCCTGTGAGGTCAAGCTGGCAAGCCAGAGAATCTAGTCGGCTTAGGCAGACCGTACCCACCACGGCATACTTGATCCGAACAGCTCAGCAGCAGTAACAGCGGCGGCGACCAGCAGAAAGCAAGATGGCGGCCACAGCTTACGTGTAATACATACCTGCATACACAACACACAACTTGTGTGCACACAGCAAACATTCCAGAAACAGATTAGTTGCAGCAGGTTGTACGAAACAGTTGTGGAAAAGTCGTGAAAATAGTAGTGTGCGGGAAATGAAGCAGAACTGGTAAACTGAACACGGGATATAGTTTAATAGTGTAGAAAATCGTTTCAGTGCGCTCTCATACGGTGGACGGAAAGTGATTTTGATAAAAGTTGGGTGTGGTGATTGGAATTGGGAGTGTGCATTATTCTGTGGCCAGGATTTAATATTTACAAGGATTTTCAGGTAAGGTTTCACGTACATTAGATAGTTGAGTTAATGTTACGTGCACACAGGCATTGAGCAGATAATACTGTGTGAGTAACATTCCATAACCAAATGTAGACAGTGCATGAGGTTTCAAATTGATCTTTCATAATGTATGCAATTTTAGTAGACGTCAAAGATGAAAAAAGTATTGGAAAATGGTTTTACCTTCAACTTAACTATTGACATATTTCAAAACTTGACCACGATCCACTACAAATATATTTTAAGTAATCAAAACGCAAATGTAATTTGGAATTTCCACGGAATAATTAGACCACAAGCTTACTAATTTATTTTACACAAAATGTCTCAATGTCAAGTCAATAACAATGTACTACGTAATTAACAGACATTATTTTGAAAACATATCTGTTATCTATTTATAAAATACAAAAACGTATTACTGCGTTTATTACTTCAACTATAATTTCATGCTTCAGTATTCCGAGAAATACAATTAAAAAATAAACAAAAACTACTTAAATTATACACAATACACCACGCAATCTTGAGAATTTCAAATAAAATAAAACAAAAAAAGAATAGACACGTTATTGTATTTAAATAGAAAATGGTAACTATTGTTTTATAAATATAGAAATAAATACACAATTATAGGTTGAAATGACGTATTTTCTGAATATAATTACATAGCATCTTTATTATCAAGGTTGATTTTATACAAAACAATATTTTGTTTCAGTTTCTTGCGTGCATAATTGAAAATTGCACGTGTGTATCTGATTAAGCATTAAATTATAGCTTTAAATAATTTAGATTATAAAATTGTAAATGTAATTTGAAGAAATTGGCATGTTACAGAACAATATTTTATAAAATGTGACCTTCAGTTTTTATTTTCTTTAAAAAACGATACGAATTCAAATGAAAAACACGTTCAAGCATGCCTTGTCAAAGATTAGTTTTGAAATATTCAGTGATAAATTTTACTAACAGCATATAAACATTGCAAGGTTATTTGTTATCTGCAGGTAAACTAACTCGACTAGATTTCAAATATTTTCCTTTAACAGGTAGCAATGTTTACTTCAGTAAGCTTAGACGAAGCAAACACAAAAAAAGTATTCTTCGAATTCTATACGGAAGAATTTTATTTAGATATTAAGAAAGGTCTCGGTAATATTTAGAAAAATATCGTGAGAAAATTTTTATACTATTATTAGCATTTCTTGTTGAACTAATTCAGAAATCCACTGTTTTTTGTCGATGTTATATTCAATAGATGGATACAAAATATGAAGATGAAGGATTTTAATACTTACAAACAGGAAGAAAAGCAAGCAAATACATAGATATGGACATCCCATGCATACATATATCCCAATTAATATTGATTAGGAATAAACTGCATGATTCATACATTGCTAAACACATAATCGTACAAAGAAAAGGTCTGTACACTAATATAACTCAATATACTTGCTATAAAGCTGTACCTGTATACACCGCAATACGAAATAAAAAACATTCATTCATTCAAAGATGAGTCTATACGTACATATATAGATAATATACAGATGAATAATTCCATTAAATAGAAATTACGGTCACAAAAAACCAGTTAATTTCGGACATAACTGTTGTTTTAACATTCACAGAAGCGTAAAAAATAAATACGGATGGAGTAATATAAAAGTTATACAGCACTGTCATGAACCATTTACCGTTATATAT
>JAGJTL010000156.1:397159-451978 GCA_022063505.1 Calosoma granatense
AGTACTTTTGACATTTGTAACTACATATATTTATACTATTTCATTTCTATTTTATTTATATTGCAATCTATTATTTGAAATATTCGTGGCGCCACTGATAAACATATACCCACATACATATAAGTATGTACTTATGTGTATACTGATGTCTATATTTTTGCATTTATACTTCGAGTCTACACACATACATATATTATCACACTAATACACATATATTCCACAGTGTATGCAGGCAGAAATACCGACAAGCCCTCTTTAGAAAACTGTGTATTGGAATCTTAGAATCATGTACATACAGAAATACTAAACCGATATTTTTATATTTATTTTCTTCGACACTTTTCATTTAATTCTGTAAATACCACAATGCAAACTCATATAATCTAATTTTAATTTATGCTCTGTTTTTACAGATATGTTTTAGTGCCAGAAAAAAACACCCTACACACGCCTACCCCTAGATTTCTGCCCCTCGATTCACCCTTCGCCCGGGCTCCAAATCCCTCGCACCCGCCCCTGTTCGCTGCTATACTGCGTCGTACCACTGGCATCAAAGTACTGGAATGTCATGCGTTCATATGCAAGCGGGAAGTGGCTGCAAATGCATTAGTCCGATGTTGCTTCCATGCATACGCCGATAGTTCATATGCCAAACAAGTCGATGGAGGAGGTAGCTTATACGGAACACTGAATACCGATAGAAGTGCGAAAGATAAGGTAAGCAAGTTCAGTTCAAACCTGTTCGATTTAGTTCTAATTTACGCTTAGCTAACTTATAGAATTATTAACACGCCTACCTACTCAACTAATTAAAACTGTGACAACAGAAATTTTAGCTTTTGTTGGCTATACATTTTATGGTAAATTTCTTTGGTTCTTGTAGGTAGAAGACTGGAAACTAAGTCGCTCACAATCCGGTTCTACAATGACAATTAACACAGTAGGCAATCAGAAGGACGACATTAGTATCTACAATGGAGACGAGAATCATAAAGTGTGGGCGGGCTCACAGGATAACTTGGACACCATCTACGATGTGTATTCTACATCAACGCTTACCAGACCTGCACGACCACGACAGATAGCCGCACCCGTATCGGTAAGAATGATGTTCATGTTTTAGAATTTTAATTATTAGGAATATTGGTATTAAAAGCTTTAGATTGCATATATTAAGAATTACATTTCACTATGTTAAACATCGATAGGTACCTCCACCACCAGCACCAAAAGAAAAAGCAAAAAAGAAAACCAAGAAACTCTCCGCTTCCAAAGAAGAGATCTACCCCATGATGAATGGTAAAGCGAACAGTGTTAGTGGTACTATGATGAAATCGCGGAACCACCATCAAATGCCTCCACAGCCCGTATATATAATGGCCCATCCTCCCCAACCTCAGACCTTACCAAATCCCAAATTCCTGAAACATCACGGGAACACATACTCACATCGTCCGAGCAAAAAGATGTTGATACCAGCTCGGCCAATTCCACCGCCCTTCGTGCCCGTCGCTCCAATGATCATCCCCACCACTACAATGAGCAAGAAGAACAAGAAATCAAAACACCCTGCGATGGAAGAACCGATCTATATGCCTAGCAGTAGAGCTCTATCGCCTGTTGGCAGTTACCAACCCGTTAATTTCCCCCATGAAGCATATCTGATGCAGCACTATGCTACAATGGAGAATTCTAGTAAACATGGAAAGAAGAAAGATAAGATGGGCACAGTGGAGAAACCTGGCAAGTTGAGCAAAAAGCTGGCACAGAGTATGAATGGGCTGGACGATCCCAATCTTGCAGAGGAGAGTCCATTCAATACGGGCATATATAGGAAAAAGGGTCACCTGAACGAACGAGCTTTCTCGTATTCGATCAGACAGGAGCATAGATCTAGAAGTTATGGATCGTTGGCGAATCTGAAATTTGCAACACCTATACCTAATGGAGTAGCTGATGTAAGTAAAAGCGAACTCATTTATAATATTTCTATTTGTTAATAGGTATAATTAACACGTTTATAGAACCTGGTGGGCAGGGCTTTTTAAACCGGAAATTAAAAAACGTCATCACATATTTGAAATCTGGTTCGATCAAACATCAAATATGTGTGACATTGAAATGACATTAATTAAAATTCTCGTTATTATTTTCGGTATGCAAATTAACAATTACAAGTCTTGTGACAGTTGAAAACCTTACAGTTACGTTATACAAAACGAATATTAATGAAGTAATTAACATACATTTCTAAATAGTCACACGTACGTAGTAATTGTATTAATGTGAATAAATATTATTACAAGTACATACAGTTTTTATATTGTAATTGATTTATGTGTACATGTAATGTTTATTTTAGAAGGAAATTGATTAGAAACTTGTGCCGGATATATTAAAATTCTTATAGGATTTCCGATTGAAGCGGAAATATAGACAACTCTCATTTTCTATATTTTGAAATTATAAACTTTTCTATTTATTTTGTTTCATCTTTAACCTTGTAGGTTGAAGATACAAGGGAAGATATGAAGAAAGAACGTGAAATCATGCAAATGGTGCAAGATTTGGAACTGAGCGGAGACGAGATCGAACGATCAGAGGTACCTAGAGGCATGTACGAGACACGGGGACCTCCACCAGGACTTGGAGTACCACCCGTAGTCGCAAATGGCACTCGGGGACATAGGAGATAGACACACAGGTTAGAATAACATTATAAAATATAGGTTAACCTTAATTATTCAAAGATAAAATGCTTATAACATTTTTACCAAATATAATTTTACGCATGTTAATTTTTAATTAATTAATAAAACACTGTTTTGATACTATGTATAATATTTAACGAAATATTTTCTCACAGATGTGTTCCCACACAGAGTGTACGAAAATAATTTGGAATTTTTTCACAGACTGTACATTATTACTGGCCGAAATAAATTAAGGTGCGCATTCAATCACATACGACCTACATAAAGTCTTGAACATTTTGCATTTTTGAACTCCGTAATTGTGTAGTCGAAACGAGAAAACGCAATAGTAATTTTATAATAATGTATATATTTAACTAATACTATAACAAATAAAATTGCTAGATTAAAAAAATACCTTAAATATTCAACTAAACTACAATATAATGTTGTTGTTTTTAAGTATAGAAAACATATTGTGCCAGTCCGGCACTGTCCACGTACACAAATCTGCCAGAATGCAAATGATCTAAGCATAATTCAGTTAACACCAGCCAGCGTTTATCATTTGCTATGTACGCATTGTAATCTAGCAAGCCGTGGACCGTATAATGGCGCATAAAGTAAGAAGGCAGTGCCACTATGTCCGGTCAACAATACAGCATAAATTAGTCGCTCCGGTGCGCCTGCCCGGAATCCGGAAATCCGACCTTTGTTATACACACTGGGATCGTATAGTGCGGCGGTTTAATAATGAAACAGTCGTTTTGTACATCTGACAGTGAAAGTACGGATTGTGAAATTGAATTTAAGAGTATTTATCGTAGATTAAATACAAGAGATATAATGATTTCCAGGGTAGTACTAGCTCAATCTGTTTCATAGAATTTCAAAAGAACAATAATTCCGCCATTTACGAGAATAGTTGATCCCTCGAAAACAGGACGTAAAGCCTATTATTGCCAGGACCAAAACAAGCACCTGACTCAATTAAGCGGATTGATTTGACGCATCAAGCGCTATTTTTGCGTGCAATTCATTATTTTTAAGCGTTTGTTTGAAGAATGGTCCAGGCTATTCTTAATAGTATAATTATTTGTAGTTCACCAATAATTGAACTGATAACTTTTTTAATTGGTTTTCACTACTGAAGTGTCAGCCAGCAAAAAGTTTGACTTGAATGCATTTTCTGTCAAAATCAGCCAACCAAAGTCCGAGCGGCTTTTTTTTGTTTGAATAAATGAAAACCGCGTAAAAAGAGCCATGCCTTTAAATGGAGACCGCGCAAATAGCGGGATTATTATATTTAAATTTAAAATACACATAATTTTTAACAACATACCCGCGAACACGCAACTGAAAATAATCTTATTATTTCAAATTTTTTATAAAAGTTAATTTCGTGATAAATGTACAAAAACTCCTACTAATAGGAACATTAAACATGACTACAGGAGACGTTTTTTTAACACCTTATTTAACATACGACCTCGTCTAACCTTGAAAACGTCTTTTAAAATTCTTTGGCGCATTCTTAAGCGGTTACGTAAGGATGATAGCATTTTTAATAATAGATAAATGATGCATAACATATTGCTAATTGTACCCCGGTATATTGCGGAATATTTTGCGTAATTCAATGGTTCTTTGTTTCTTTTGGAAAAAAATAGTCAATGATTTAATGATGCAGTCATCGATAGTGATCACTGATCACATATCTATTGTTATGTATTAACTTGTATTTGCACATAATTATACATAGCATTTCTAAAAAGGAGTATGTTTTTTATTAATATATGTTTTTTATATTTTTCAGAAACTATAATTCAAGGAAAATGAAGATATCTTTTGAAGATAGAATATAAATACTCAATAATATTAATTAATAATAACAATAAATGGATTTTAAGACTCACCATTAAGATACATCCATTCCAAAATGGACGAAAATACTGAATCTGAAATAAAAATAATTTTTAATTACATATAATCAGTTGTCAGTTACTGAAATAAATATTTTAGTATGAAATACAGGTTAATTAAAGTATTTGAGTGTATTTTTAATCAACCTGTATAGTTACTGGATCTATATTCTAGACAAGTCATTTAAATATAAAATTATCATAATACTGTAAATAAAATATTTTATACACATATACAAACGAAATAATATAATTTTTAATGCATGAAAAAAGGGGGTGGTTTTCTATTGAAAGCATCCCCGTCTCCCTGGAAGAAATATCAAATTCTCGCCTATGTATTATCGCGAGTATGATATTAAAAGTTTCGGTACCACTGGAGTATAATTAGAGAGAATTAATATCTTAAATAAAAAAACAGTAAAATAATGAAAATACTAACACCATAACGTATTTATTATTGAAAAATGGAATGTTTAGTTTTAAGTAATTTTTCAGTTGAACATACATACACACACACACACAATTACTCGAGATAATGAGTAATTATTTATCTGTAATTTAATTTAAAAAACGGGTTAAGGTGATAATTATCATGTCTGTTCTTGTTCAAAATAACAAATGTGTACAGAGCCCTGATAAATAATATTTTGAACCGGATTAGACACTAGATTACAATCATTATTTTGAAAAAACACCAAATGTCAAATGTGTAAATAAATTATACATATACATATAGGTAATCACTTTATTACACAAATTATCCAATAGTTTTGTTTTGTTTTGTTGGTTTAGCACACAGTACTAATTTAGTGCCATTGTAAGAAAGATAATAATTACTGATTATACAAAATTACTGTAAGATAATCTTGATTATACATTATACCGGTAATTGTATAAATATGTAATTAAATAATGTACTCTTCTATTGTGTAGTAATCAAACCGAATATTATAGTTAATCACAAACAATTATCAGTGTGTAATCTGAATGTTTACACTGAATTATCCGATTATTCATGGATCAAATATAATTACTTTTAAGCAGAAAACGAATATTAGAATATGTGAAAATGTATTTTAGATTATTAAAATATATATTGTTCTCTGTATAATATATAACAATGAATATATTTATGTTTATATAAAAAAACAACAATGGTTTTATTATTTTCTTATCTTCTTCCTTATTTCTAAAATAACAAAAGCCTACTTGACTTCAGCGTTAATTAATATTATTGCTTCATATGTTCTTAGCCTTCAAAATATTGAAGTTTAGAAGAATTCATAATTTCTGTATTTTGTATACGTTTTCTAAATTCCATTTATATTTGTATCCGCAAATAATTAACATACTAAACAAATGTTTACCTTGAATAAAATACCAATTACCATATAGAGAATTAAATAATTTCGAAACCTTGACTATTGAACATAAATATACAGAGTATATGCAGACATTACTAACGATAAAAACATAATTTATTATATTACGTAAGTTAATTAATAAATGCATGGAAAACACGAGAAATATTATCAAGGAATGAATTAGCATCGACGATTAGAAATCAAAATACACTAATCCCTCCATTTATGCGACTTCCATTTACACGACATTACTTTAACGTGGTTGAAAAATTTGTATATTTTAAATAATCAACTATACATCAGATGTATAAATTTATACAATTTTTATTTGCACGCTGTTTTTGTGAAACCAATTACAAGCGTAAATGAAGGATTACTGTAAGTTTTCGAGAAACAGGAAAATTATACAAATTTGAAAGAAAACTATAAAATAATAGTTAATTTTAATTTATAGGTATTAAAATCAAGTTTTAAATTTGTATGTAAATATGAATATGATAATTAAAGTTAAAGTTTTTATCGGTAAAAGTTCCTCAGTTTAGCAATTATTAAAATCCCTGTATAATGCTGCTTTCTAACGGCAAGCTAAAGAAGTACTATAGCACAGACACCAACCAGTCTATCACAGATATCAACCGGTCTATCGCAGATATAAACCTTTAGTCAACTATGTCATATATGATTGCTACTGACATCTGTGTTGAACATTGAAATTACACAATCTAACTGTACATGTCATATAGAAAATCATAAATTCAACACTGCGCTTTGTTTAATATGTGTTTTTTTTTATTCTTTTTATAAATTTGAATTACAAAAACATAAAGTGGCAATGAAAATAACAGTTAGAAGTTCTTCATGGAACGTTTGTAATGTAATTAATTGCACTTGTAAACGTGTTTGATTAAATTTGCAATCCACGCTTAACGCAGACTGCTATTAAAGAAAATGCTAAAACTGTTTAATGTCTAGTTTAAGCAATAAATAATATTTGAATTAACATGCATGCAAAAACTTGTCTTCTAACATAACAAGATCTAGTTTAAATAGTAGTTTTACTAATATATGATTTACAGCAGCTATAAAACTTTTTATATAAATTTAAGGTGTTAAATGTTAATACTACATGAATATATACAGATTAATCTCTTTTTTTTATTAGATATTATCTTAATGCTGACATCGATACCAAGTTCACATTAAAGTTGAATTGAAGATATATATCTAACTAAAATGTTATGTATAAAAAAATATATTTTATAATGCAGTGTGAATTTTTCTTGTAAGAAATTTAATGTGGTGTGAGCTGACAACTGGTATGTGTGCAGTATAAGTTAGTAGCGTTACTAGCATTATATCTAACGGTACAATGTATTCAAGCTTCTCGAAGTATACAATCAAGTTCTTCAAACTATTACATTAAACATAGATGTAAAAATATTTAAAAACCAATATAAATACATAATTCAGTTCATAAAATTGCTTGACTATTAAATACTATCTAATCAATGTAACAAATGGCTATAGTTAAAATTAAAATATTCTTACAGCAGAGACATATAATAAAAAAAACATAATATGTTTCAGTTTAGTTAATAAAATAGTAAATATTAAGGTTGATTCTCACTAGCGCAGCGATGCAAAGTGTCGCTAGATAAATACTGCGTTGTTTTAAATGAATACGTTCTGATTTGCGTTAGACTACAGGTGACGACGCGTCGCTTCTTCGTGGGGCAACGTTGGTATTGTTCCGTGAGCGTTTTTTTATGTTATGTCGCGCGGCGTCGCCCAGTATCAATACTGATTTTAAACAGTGCACATGGTGTTTTTAAAAATGAATGCAATGGACGACGAAAAGGCAGAGCAATTGATTGTCCTTTTAGCTGAATATGTAGAGTTGTGCGACTTAAAGGACAAAAAAAGTTTTTTTTACGACTTTTTTCTTTTTAATTTTGCATATTCGTGGTACATAACTAACACGAATACGTCATCATCAGTACACGATGAATAACTAGATATTTTTAAGAAAAAAATCTATTGTCAGTGGAAGGAGAACAAATGTCTCCTGTGGACTTCACTCTTTGCAAAGTGTGTAATGTCGCGTCGCTGTCGCTCCTTGATGCTGCATTAATTATCCATTTTAGTTCCTAATGTAATTTGTAATTATATTGATGCTAGTGTTGGCAGTGTGTTAATTATATTAATTATGCAGGAATAGAGATATCATTTAGGTGTTTTTAAATCATGTCATGTTTACGAATGTTAAATTTATGAAGTTAAGCCGCGTATTTACACATTCGTAAAGTATGCTAATTTATTGAAATAACACATGTTTTTGTTAAGGAAAGTGTAGCAATGTAAATGGAATTAATTATACAGCTAAGATAAGAAATTCAAAGGCTGTTACCAAAACAAGTTTGAACATCTATATTGTCTAACATAATATACACGGAAAAACCCTGTAGCCTTCACAGTATAATATTAATACATTTAATAAATTTCGTTTTAAAATGGTTTTGAAAAAATAGAAATATTCATTGCGGAAACAAGGTTATTTATACTTTTCAAATTTATGGAAATTGAGAAAGATTACTTAGTCAATCACAGAACATGCATAGTAATTCTTTATGTATAAAGCCTGGATTGTGATGGATTTATGGCATTTTTTAAAAATGTAAATGTAAATATTACCCGTTGATTTTAACGAATATTTTTTTTTGTATTTCACCCACAAGATCAATACATTCAAGCATACAAGGGATGTTTCCTAAGTTCTAGGAATTGAGTTCTGTTGTTTAAATTACAAGAATTCCTAAGATTTAAGAAACATCCTTTTCATATATGTACGTACACACACACATGGATGCATTGGTGAATTGGTATCAAGTGCAAATCTTCTTGACAGAGAAACTTTTTTTATGGTAAAACATCTGTTCATGTCTCCGTAATTTCTCAGTGTAGAATTAATAACCTGCTTTCAGATTGACCTGTATACTGTGACATACGCGCGTACACACACACACGTATGCATATACAGACATGTATCAATATATAAGTGAAATCATCCATAATTGCACGAAGAGGAAAAAAAAACTTGTATTGTACCATCAGATATGCGATCAGTACAGTTATGGCAAAAAATACTGCAAATACTGACGCCTGAAGTTTAATCATTTACAATCGATTTTACATGCGTTTTTTTAAAACGGAATTATGCTTGCACGATTTTTAAATATATAATTTACCGATAATAATATAATAAAACACACTTATTGTTCTTCGGGTAGCAGAAATTAAAAATAAACATTTATTAAGAATAAATAGTAAAAACAGAATATATAAAACATCAATTTTTAATATAGCAACCAAATATAAATAATTTTACTATTTTACAGTAATGTATCCGTTACAAAAATATAACTTTCAGTCATGCTGAATAATGACATTTCAATGAATTTATACTAGAAACAGTAATTTTTTAATTAATGAAAAGTAATAAAATTGAATAAAACCGTTACACATATAACATATACATAATAACATGTTAAAATTTACGATTTGTTATTTGATTTTAGTGATAAAACAACGCGTTGTCAATATTTATTTATTGAAAATAAAAATATACTCTATTTAATCGAGATCTAAGAAACCTTTATTTACCAATAAAATTTTGTTTTTAAATCCTTTTAGTCTCCAAAAATGCAGTGTTAACTGAAATAAATATCTTAACCTATATTGTTAAAAAATTCGCAATCATATTTATTTTTTCTCTGAAAGTTTTAAACCTTTTAATATAATTAATTGCAAAATTTAAAACGTGTGAAGTCAATTAGTAACTAATCATTTATTTTAATTAAGAACATCAGTCAGTTCAGCAGTACCGAACAATTTTACAATTATTCAAAATATGCATGCAGGCAAAAATATACGTAACAAATATGTTGTACATTACTGTAAATGTAAAACATTTCAAATTGTAAAATAACAAATGTTAATAACAAATTTAATAAACAATAAAAAAAGTTCAACAAAAGTACCAAATGTTTATTGTCAATGTTGACTACCACTGTTATACATTAAAATACTACAATAACCGTCGAAACTACAAAAACTCCAGCCGCACTAAAAAAGTTGCTTCGCTACAGTAATTAATTTACACATAAATATGTCTGACACACATTCGTTACGGAGTAACTGTTTGGTTACTGCTGGTCTGGTTCTGCGGGTACCTGAGCACCGTTTTCTTTAATCCGAAATCAAGTCAGTAAGCACCGAGCGCCTTGGAAGGCTGCCTCAGTCTCAAGCGCGTCAGATTTAACTGGCGACTTCGACGCTACGTTACGACGCAAACCTGTTATTATTAGAATACGCGCACGCACACGTACATTTGTTTAATCTATGATGAAATGTGATGCAGTGAATGTTCTTGACAGTAATAGAACTATATTTTAGTTAATAAACTGTGATTCAGTTTAGTAAACAAATATTTTGACAAATTTTGTGAGAGGAAGTTTTGATTGACAGTTTATTTTTGGATATAAATAACAGGTAATGTAGTTATTATTTACACATTATTATTATAATTATAATAATTAAAAATTATATATTAAGTTATCGCGTGATCTTTTACTATTAAGGATTTTTTTTGTATTAGCAATGCTGTCTAAACTGGCAAAAAACACTTTAACTTAAAAATTTAACCAGACAGTGAAAAATAGACTTATGTTATTTTATTTACTGGTTTTTCCAGAAGATTAAAATACTATGTATCTAATATGCGCACATGTAATATTTGTAGAAAGATATGCTTATGGAATCAGATATTTATATTTGAGTAAGACATGTAGCTGTTTGCAGTAATTCTTTATGTATAAATGTTTTATGTAGTATGTGTAGAATGATTGTAAAAATAAAGAATCTGCTACCCCAGTAATTGGAAAGGCGTGACGTTATGTATGCATGTAGCTTTTGTTATTTATTTACGGCCGTATCAAGTCACCTTACTTTACTAATAACTTACTGTAAGGACAAAAATTTTTGAATTAAAGATCAGAACAAATATTTATTTTACTTTCAAACAATTTTAACCTAAAATATAGTGTTGAAGTCGATTTACTAAGGTACAGTATTTTTAGTTAACCGGAATACTCAACTATCCGGCACTTGTGTATATCGTGACTATGTGCTAGGTACAAATGTAAATATGTTTCATGTTTCTGGATTTAATGATTTCGTTGCATTATTTAACACAAGGTAAAATGATACGTTTTCAAAGGTAAATAGATCACGGTATGAATAAATTAAATCATTATTACCCAGACACAATGTGCATAATCTACGAGTGAAAATTATTTTATACAAAAACATTTTGTTGTTTTAAAATAACTGTACGTTTCATGTTTGACATAGTTTTATTTTATTGGCATTTTAAATTTACGGATTTAACATTGGAAAACTGTATGCGAAAAATAATTGTTTACATTTGATATAATTAATAATGTATTACAATAACAAAATGCACTGAAAATAGTATAATTATTATTCATAGATGTATTTTTAAAATATTTTTCGTTAATATATTAGTATATAAGGTGAAAATTCCAATTATGGAATATAGAATTTTATTAATATATCAGTATAAGTTATGATCATTTGGCTTAATAACTGTAAACATTAATGAAACTTGATACATTGACTATGGAAATACAAATTATCTATCTTTTATAAAAAGCTTAAGTGCATGTATTTTGCAAAAACGCCTGTGTTCATATCTACAGAGTTATGTTTGTAAATATATCTTGTCACTGAATAAATAATCTAATATGTACTCCAACTCAGCGGGTGGTATAGCGCACTGAAGACATAGTAGGCTGTGGATATATGCTCATAATCAAAACATGTACAACATATCATTTGTCACCGATGTTGTTGTTTTTTTCAATGAAGTTTGTTGCAGTTATTCTTCATTTCCTGTTTCGCGTGTGCCGTTTTCAATATATTTTATTGTCATTAATCTTTTTGATTTGTCTTTTTTAAATGTAAATAAGTGGTCTGTTGTCTCAGAATTGTATGCATATAAAATTTATGTTTTTGAAGAATAAAGAAACAAACATGTGTTATTCAAATTTTTACATATCAAATACAGAAAATAATGTAATGTTTTTAAATTTATCGTCTTTCTGTACTGAGACATGTAGGATGTAAAAATATTTTTCAGTTCTTCGACAAGTTTCTGTTATTTTTTGACGAGGTTAATTTTATAATTTAAAAGAGTCCAGGTCAGATTTTAGTACACTTGTATAAACCTGCATATTCTTGTTATATTCTGTGTGATATATGAGCCTGTGTGTGTGTGTGTGTGCGTGTATGCACGACTGATGACACGATGTATGTCACCCGTGCTTGTTACGGGCGTGTGCCTCATGTCACAGTGCACTACGCATGCATACGAAGTCGTGCAGAACAACGAAAATTTAACAGCGGGATCACAATTTGGACAACACATACCAGTTTGCAAAAATGTAACTGAAATATACACAAATAATGAAGACAATCTTGATCTCAGTATATTTCTCGTCATCATTTACCACAGTAACAATATAAAAAATATTGTAAAATATAAAAACATTACAAAGCAAATTATCAGGAGAATGTGTACTTCATTACTTAATTATATGACGTGCAATTGGTAAACACAAAGTAACTGATTGCTGCAACAACCATTGAAATTTCTTGCTCGTGTCATTCAACCTACATAAACTGAAAATTTATATTGTGGTCCATATCACGTCATAAAGAGAATCATAAAACGGAACCAGTTTTGCAATTTTTAACACATCAATCGACATTCCATAACTGTAACCGCATCAATAATCTTGTGTTATATTATTTATTTCTGGTGTGATCATAAATTAATAGACAGTAATACCTTTATTTACGCGAGTAATTTGTTCCAGGAAAACAGCGCGTAAATGAAAAACCGCGCAAATTTAGTCATACAAAAATGACCCTTACAAATTTTTTATTTATACGTTTGGTGTATAGTTATATAGATTATATGAAATTTTAAAATTTGTCAAGCCAGTTAAAATGATTTAACATAAATGTGGACCGCCTAATCGCAGGAATTACTGTATCTGTAAAAAAATATATAACATAATCTTCGGTACTAGCAGTAATATGTTTCACATTTTAGAATTATTTTACTCTGTTTTACACAAATTAATACTGAAAATTTAAAAAGGTAAACAGAGAAATATACCCAACCAATATTAAGTCATAAAATCAATAGATGTATACATTTATTAAAACATAACGGTTATATTGAGTAACAAAATTAACTATAAGGAAAAAAATTGATACTATAGCTATAAGAAAGACATAAAAATGTTATTGCAATTAATTTTTTTTCCATGTGTTCATTGGTTGTAAACAATCTCTTAAGATTAACTTGTCATCTTTAATCTTGACAAATAATGACAACACTGTTAATATAATAAACAATTTAAATAATTGGTAGAAATTTTAAATTAAGTTTCTCACGAAAATATCAAGTAAATAATTGAAGAAACTACAGTATAACCCGCTTATAATGGATTTCAGGGGACCAGGTCAAATCGTCCATTATAGTCGATGTTCATCTCATCAGAATAATTACTAATTAAACAAATTTATATTCATGTTATTTCATCGACATGTTTTTATTAAAAAAGATAACAAACACAACATGAAACTATGTACTCGTATATAAGTATACATAAACACGAAAATAAATGTGAAAAACTTACTGTAATACATACATATGTATGAACATATGTATTTAACATTACATATTTTGAAAAAAATCGGTTAATTTTGTTTGGATCCACGTTTTGGCTACATAATCTTTATGTTTGACTTTGTTTAGTATTGAAATAGTGTCATAATTATCGGGGAAGTCCCTAATCGCTCCGCTTATAATGGACAAAATAACGAATTTTGGTTCATTAGGTAAAATCTGATTATAACCGAGTTCATTTTAACCGAGGTTTTTACACGTGTTTGAACTGGGACTTTAAAAAAGGGTACATTATAACAGAATGTCTATTACAAGCGAGTTCATTATAGGTGGATTCCACTGTATATTTTATAACTTCAAATTTTTTAAATAATCCATTCTCTATTTCAACGGTAATGTGCAATATCTATTTTTTATATAATGAAATCTTTTTGTTGTTATTTGCTAATATATGAATTGTTATTATTTTTCACACTTTCGTCTACAAAATAATTATTCCATGCTAAATTTAATTTACTATACAAGTGAAGTAAGACATTTGGAATTCAGTAGAACAACTAAAATATCATTTACTTTCACGCAAATCTAACCAAAGAAAAATTCCACATTCTCCGTTAAATAAACGTGATTATGAGAAGAAATATTTTTGAATGTCAGACAGCGTCGAATATTGAATATAGTTTTAAGAAAGTGTGATATGATATATCTAATAAAATTGAAAGTTGACCCAAACGAGAAAAAAAACCGTTTTAATTTCTTTTTGGGTCAATCTAGCAAATGCCGGACGAGTATTATTGCATCTTCAGATTCTACGTAATAGTAGAAAGGCATATCGTCGCGTGACCCACAAAATTTATCAACAACTTAACGTATCAATGACATATTTAAACGAAAATATCACTTGGATGTTGGTAAATACATAGAGCTACATGTGTACCTGCTAATGAACTAAAAATGTTAAATGCTCTTGTAATAAAAATGTAATAAAATGTCAGCATATAGATTAGATTCGGTTAAGGATTTTATGGTTTACGATTTAGATGAAATCTAGTAGCTATGTACAGGTTCGGATTAAATTTAAATATTATGTTATAAAATAGATAAATTATTAACTTGTTGTTAAAAAATCTTGTTCAAACCTGAGTTTATTTAAGATAATAATTTTTAGGTCACAATAACTATAGAACCGGTCCATAGATATTTAGTTACAGGCCTGACAGTAGTAAAAATGATAAAACCTTATAAATAAATCATTTTTTTATGTTGAACAATCCTGTCAGCGGATTTTGATTTGATTACTGACAACCGAACATGACAGTTATACCACATTACATTGTACATGTTGTCAGGAAACGTTAGCGAACGGTGTATTGAATTTAAGACATTTGATACAATCATTTTCACACTTTACTTGTCTTATTATATATGTACATCTTTACAAATTTATTTTTCATAATTAGAGAAACAAAAAAAACTTTGTTTATTCTCATTATATTTACTGTCACAGAAAATATATTTCATTGAAAGATTGCATGTTAAGATCAAAATTAATAGAAACGAAATGAACATGTCTAAACAAGAATATTCAACTATACCATTGTCTTTATTATTTCTATGCAATAAACAATGATATTACAAAATATAATACTTGTGGCGTACACGCAAAATACTTTGTCTAGTGTAAACCGGACTTAAGAAAATAAGTTCATTTCACGTTTGCGTTGCTGGTAAAAAAATATGCAAATAATTACACTTTACTTTCATCCAATTAAAAATACCGAGTAATTATCGAAGTGTTGAAAAACATATTAATAATCTAACCGTACATACAATTGTACATATCTGAGTTAATGTACGCTTCCGTCAAAACTTTGCGTGATACTGATTTTCTCAAAATTACGGGGTAAATTAAAATAAATTGGAATAGAAAATAATAAATATGTGAAACTTTTTATTATTTAATTAGACTGGTTGGATGGTCTCGCGGTACACTCTCACTTTCCATACTAGAACTTTATTTGGAACAGTTTTAATGTCCCTGGTTATGTACATATATTTGTAAATACATACATGCATATGTTGGCTGATTACTTTAGCATTTCAACATTTCTTTGAAAGTTGCTCTTTTAATAATTATATATAGTGATGGGTTACAGTATTTCGTAATAACTACTTATGGCAAAATATCTGCACATCTTATTTCTAACAAAAAAATACATGGTGGTTTACCTTTTACTTTCGATAAAAATATTTCTGATTACGCAAGTAAGAAATATCTGCTTAATACCAGATGCGTTTTTAAGTGCTGCAATTATGATTAAATGTTTTTTATATCTAATTCCAGATGGTCTATATGTTCCATTAATGATACGCTATCTTAATTTATAATTAATGAATAGCCTGTTGCTCAATTATTAGATTTAATTATAGATTAAAGACAACAATTCAAAGATATCTTACTTGGGTACAGTAAAATACTAATATTGTATTAATTAATTCTACCTTTGTGCTGTTAGGCTTCAAATATAACAACAAAAAGCACATTTTGTACATTACGGTAGAAAACACGTAACATTACTTCATATTATAAAAAATGAACGCAATTCCGCTCACAATTTAACCATAGATTAAAACAAGATTTCCTAGCTGTTTGACACTTATAAACACTAATTTTACGCTAGTTTTCTCATAAAATTACCGTAAAGTTATTACGAAACTTGACACGGTTACAAATTTTAAAAAATATGTGTGTTGAACGATCAACAATTGACGGTATTAGTTATTCGAGAAATGAAAAAAAAATACTTACATGTATAAAATATTCTGGCTTTTATATCTTACTCTTTGAACAAATAACGTTACACTTTTCTGGCTTAGTATAAAGTCAATCTCTTCATAAACAATACGCTATCTCATTTCAACCAACTAAACATACCTACATATATGTATGTCTCTCTGCCTCTAACTGATTATCGGGATCAACTGAGTTTATCTTGTAATTTACCACAGCACACAATGATCTTGATCACCCACTATGGTAAATTGGTAAACACTGGTTAGAGATAAACGGTTACACAAGCGGATATTTATGGTTATTGGTTTCAGCAGTACGGTTAAACGTTGGTCGCACCTATCACATCACGTCAACTTGGTTATAAATTAATTAACGTGTTAATGCTTTTTCCGTTAATTAATAAATGATATTATTTATTAATTTAATTAGTTTTTCTTGCGAATTAATGAGTAATAAATTATTTTTGTCAGAGTGTAAAAACGTTCAGGCTTGTCAACTATTTAGATGCAATATCTGACGGATTGGTGTGAGTTAATTGGACCGTAGTCTTCGTTAGGTAAGCAAGTTTTTGCTAGCTATCTAAATAGATAAATTTAAATATAATTAATACATATGTAGTACTAATAATATTGGTTAGTTAAAATAGCAGAATTAAAGGTATATGTATAACGAGAAAATATAACTGCAAAATATTTGTTTTTTTATAGAATTTTTTTGTGGTTCGAAACATGTTTTACTTTCTGATACTTAAGCCTATTAGTTTTAGGAAAATTATACAAATAAATTACAAAGTTTTATAAAGATGGGCATGTCTCGACTGGTTATATTGGATTGCAATAGTTTCATTAAAGTACGTATGCACTCGCAAATGTATGCAAAACTACTAATACTTGTTTATCTATTTCGCCACCTTGAACAAGTTCAAACATTTGCCAATGGCAAGTTCGATCCGTTCGCCTGATATGCGCACTCAACTAAGAGAGTAAGTACTGTTAACGCTATTTCTTCACTATAGAGTCTTGCGCACGTACAGTCAGTTGTTGGCTACCGCATTCTCAGAATGGCTCTAACAAGAACTTGTTACAGCCCAAGTTCATGAACCATATGTTGTCGGTACAGTAGCGATTGCGAAGAGCCAATGCTCAGATAAACAATTTAATTGATTTTCTTCTTTGCGCAAATGTATATCCATTGCGATATGTCTACCAGGTGTTCCTAAGAAATAGGATATTTTGAAAAGAGTTTATTTAAAATACTAACGACCGGTTTCTCTGTCGAGATTCAACTTTAATCTCGGATCAAAACAAACAATGCGAAACATGGTTGCTTACCTGTTATATAACATTAATGTTACTAGAACGATTCCATATTGATCGTTTTGATTCGAGAGTTGAACCTCGACTGAGAAACCGGGCATTAGACATATAGTTTAGTATAAGCTCAGATGGAACATTACTAACTTCATTAAATATTACAAAACTCAATAATTAAAATTAAATATACCGCAACGTTAGCATTCAGACATTAATATTTACTTACATAAACAACATACATGTACATAATTATATACACCGACCATATATACATACATTTATAGACACTTTACAACATAATACAAATGTTGTACATATACATTTGCATACACTTGTAGCTAAATACAAGTATAGACCTGTATAAGTATAAAGATGGCACACAACATACATAGGTATAGAAATTCATAGTACAACATATGTATGAAGCTGTGACGCTAGCATAGATCAAATGTTGTTAATAATCCGAACATCAATTCATCTTTGTTCATACACCGATGGAGTCTATATCGCTTTAGAATTACAAACTTCAATAGTAAATGTTTCATATATCTTATTCGTGTTACATTGAATAAAACAGGCCCGGACTAGTAGACTACGAGTACAATAAAACTTATATAAAATAGTCCTGAACCAGTCTTGGAGAAAATTTTTATTGTTTCGTGTATAGCGATATATGTATATGTTTGTACAATATTATGTATCTCTTGTAGTACGTTTAAATATGCATTCATTTAGTATATGCGTGTGTATGTGTAATGGTAGCTATAGCTGCAGGTGTATATGTGTGTGTGTGTGCTTCTGTCATGACAGAGAACAGCATGTTATTTAATTACTAAAGTGCCAAAGGTTACATGCGGCAACCTTATACAACTAATGGTACCACCACAGGTCTCATCTGAGAGTTCCACCAGGACCGCACTCAGTGTAAATTAACAAAACAAACAAACAAATAGTCTCTTTTTTACCCGTCACTTTTTTTCCATTGTACTAGAAACAAGCACTCCCATATAATTACAAAAAAAAGCATACAGTTGATAATTATATGGACACAGTGAAAGAATAAATTCTATTACAGATGATTTTATTATTCCAACCAATTGACAAAGATTGATGAACCTCATAATGTAAAAACTGGTTTTAATTAAAATAAATTTAATTCACCAACTGATGTTTGATCATGTAAATGTAATTGGTTTTTTGATAGCTTAATTGCTTCCAATACAGCGGGGTATTTAGTAATTATTTTTCGGACTATTAGTCAAATTATTGTTAAATCGATACTAGAAATTAGTGAAGATATTTCAATATATAACCTGTATCGTATCTCTCATTATACAGAAGCTATTTATTAATATTTTTACGCTAGGTTTCTAGGACGAGGTTCAACTTAAATCTCGATGCAAAATAAAATGAATGATTCGATGTTGTTTGTTTTGATTCGAGATTTAAGTAAACATCGTTCTAGAAACTCATTTAAAATTCACGTTCCTATACATTATTCATCAAGAAAATTATTTTTATCGACAGTTTTTTCAATCCTTTTCAATTGCCATTTCAAGAAAATACATTTAGTATAACATAAATTGTTACACTTACAAAAGAAAGATGTTTATATCTCTCTAAGATATTATTAGTAATACTTTTTCTGTTTCCAAGTACAGCAGGCTATGTCCCGTTGCCAGGCAACAGTACATAAGTACAAGTGCTGTAACGATGGTGTGAGAATTATAAGTAAATATATCTGCCCTGACGTGCGCTTATATAAACGTGTGTCGGTGTATGTCGGTGTGTGTGTATGTGTGTGTGTGTGTGAGTGGCAGCAGCAGCATCTGTTTAAGAAGTCGTGACTCTACTTGTTACCTAACGACAGGTGACCGATGACTGACATGTACCGTAACAAAAGCATATGGTTTTTGTTTTTACGCACACATTTATTTTTTGTTGTAACTTGTTCAGTGGATATGGAATGTAAACAATACCTACCTTGCCTTCTGTATACTATATATGTCACAACGGTGAATAAATTATAAATGAATGAGTGTAGTGTAACAGAAATATCGTATACAAATGTATAGAAATTATTCAAAAGTTTTAAAAAATAAACAGATCATATCATTTAAACTAGTTCTTCCGTGTGCTGGGGAATATTCTAAGAATTATCTTAAATTTCATAATATATACTCATAGACAAGATAAATACTAGATTGGGTCAATGTGCTAGTACAATTCTGCACTTATGCCTCCCATTTTAACTAAACTTACTTAAGTGAATACCACCATTATTATAATCTACAAGTAAATAGTATGTAATAACCGTTTCAAGTAAAAACTAACCTCATTTTCAATGCAATGTAATTTACCTTCACTTGCATAACCTCACAATGGCAACAAAACAACATCGCTGCCTTTCACAGCTAACTGTGATTTCTGCAGAAAAATTATTGACATTAAATGCCAATAGGGAACAAAACAACCACATAACATCTTAATTATGCACATGCATAACGTATTTTATGAGCAATGTAAGAATTATTATTAGTTACTAGAATGAATATGTTATGTGGATATAGTGAAGATGATGCTATTGCAAAATTTTACTACCAGTTCATCTTCTGACATAACAAACTTGCAAGCAAAATGTCATAAAACTGCATTCAAATAATATAATAAGTTGGCACTTTCACTTTCTGAAAGTGTAAAGATAATTTTTACACTTACCGAATGTAAAAATGATTGGACCATGTAATTATGGTCAGTGTATGGTTCTAGATGGTATCTGGAAAAGAAGAAAAAAACCATAATTGTTGAAAACACACATGTAACTGTTTAAAAAAACTTTAATGTTGTTTATTTTGGTCAATTTGAGAGCATGTCTTAATTAGCAATATGGTATATGATTACAAATAACCGATCAACATATGGTAATAAGTAGTAAGCGTATGATTTTGTTAAACCTATACTTAAATATCTTCCACTTAACACAAATAATATAAATCACACTCCGAATGACTATGATTACAGACTTTATGTATTCATTACACAAGCATGCATGCCATGTGTGTGTGTGTGTGTTCTGTAATGTTATATTTTTCTTAACTCATTGTAACAGTACGCAATATGTTGTTTAGAAGAAATCTGAAATGGCTGCGCCATGGGCATTTCAGGAGTGAAACAGTTATATTTAGAGAGCTTGTTCTGCAACATGTGTATGCACCGGCTGCATTCACAGTATCCAGAATCAACGATCATAGTGCTTAATTAATTGCGTACTTTAAATTTATTGACTGGATTCACAAGAAACTGGAGACCTGGCTAAGCGTTAATGTTACTTTAATAGCAATCTGATACAATAAATATAACCTTACATCTCTTGTAAACAGAGGTTGATTTTCTCAGACTCAATTGGACTAAACTTGTTTCAAAATATTCAACATAACTCCTACACTGAGTTCATATACGGTAAATTCTTCCGGGATTGTCAATATAATTATACAGTAATCCCTCTATTTACGCGAATAATTGATAAATGAAAACCGCGTAAATGAAGCCATACGTTTAACCCTAAAAATTTTAAATCTATGCATTCGCTGTCTAGTTTATTATTTAAAATTTTTTCAACCGTGTTAAAGTGAATTCGCGTGAATTATTTTAGAAATTCCGAACAGAAATATTTTCTATAATTACCACAATTTATTGCATATACCATGTGGGATAGTTAATGCATGTTATCCATTTTTGCAGGAAACCACAAGATTCTCTATTAATGAGATTTATCATTGCTTGAGTGTATGAAATGTTCGTGGGATATTCATCAAATTGTGCATGCTTAGTTCTGGCATTTGACGTGCGATTATTGTAGCACAACGCGGGGAAACCAATGGTAGCTGACAATTTACGACTGCAAGATCCGCACACGTACCGTTACGGATGGTGCGGCAATCGTTTACGCACGAGCCAACGCATAAATTAGTCGCAAACGAGCCTGCTAATAGTTAAATGAACAAATGACGGACATACCTAGCTTCCCTGTAAGCATTAACAATGCTCACTACGATCATAAATGGCTGATTCGTATAGAGAAACACATGCAATATGTATAGTACATTGTATGGAACTTATTTGTCCGTTCAACCAAGAGATTTGTTGATATGATTAATCTATTTCATTCGTGTCGGGACTACTTTGCCGCGAGAAAAAATAATCGATTTATTACAACGAAAAATTGTATAGTAGATGAATATTAATTTATCACGTGCTAGTTTATATAATCAAATTTGAATTGAAATACTGGGTCATATGCAACAATAATATTTAATCATTTTTAACTTTAAAAAGAATACACTATATTTTTGATAATTATTCTTAGAAATCTGTCAAAAATAACCGTGTGTTAAACTTAACTAATCAATACGATTTCTTCTTGATTATGATTACTGTTAAAAGTAACCTTACATATTTTATACATTTTAATACATTTAAGGTAAAAGTATTTCAATGAACGGTAAAATATAAAATATGGCAATTATATATAGAAATAAATAAATACAAAAGTAGTGATTCGTTGAAACAGTAATAGTACAATTAGTACAGGTACAGTGATATAAGATACACCTAGTAGTGTAGTATTATATAGCAAACGATACATAATTTATTATAACACACTAGCACGTCCAGCCAACCATGAACAACCTTCTAGACCTATACCAGAAGTACTCAAATATACGGGCCACTGATAATAATTGATCACTTGTGTATATTGTCTATTTATCAGAAATAATTCAATTTCAAAAGAGAGAGAGAGAGAGAAATATAGTATGTATACAATTAAAGATATACTAGGAGCAATTTTAGATTATAAACTGCGTTCAGAAAATATTTTTTTTAGAACGAAATAATATTCTGAGAAACTCTGCTATATATGGGGAATATATACTTAATACAAAGTTTAAGTACCACTGGCCCAAATGATACATACGTTAAATAAACCCGTTATGAATGAAATGTGGTTCACGGCAGACTTCTCAATTTGCCGAAAACAAAAAAATCTGCCTATGTAATTACAACATATGGTACCTACAAGATGATATATTCCTACGTCTGCACCTTCTTCTTCTTCTTCATCATACACTTCTCGCTAATTATGATAGCCTAGTAAATTAGTAGATATGTATCAATTAGTTCGCCTGCTGGCTGTCCAATAGAATTAATTTAGAATATTTGGCGTATATTCACACAAAATTGACCCGATTTAATAAATGAAAAAGTATGATTTATTGACGTCTTAATATATGTAAGCAAAAAAATAAATAAATATAATTTTTAAAGAATTTTATAGCTAAAGGCACTTTTAAATGAGTAAAACACATGTTCAGAAGTTTACGGTGTGATAAATTACAGAAACATTTAAAAAATGACACATGAATAAAGAAAGAAGACAAGAATAAATAAAAATGGATAAAATATTCCGTGGTAATAGGTATTTTCCTTATTTACAATCGATTTAAAATACAACATATATCCGTAGGCTGGCGGAAGGTAATATGCATGTAAGTTATTCCACTTTTCTGTTTATATTTACGGAAGAAAATCTTGTTAAAAATTTATTATTTACAAAGAATTTCTAACCTAACTTCCTTATGACAAAAGCCTCGGCTCAAAATAAAAACAAACAAACATTAACGTTAGTTTTTAGAGAGAAAACAGTCGTGAAGTGAGCTGGTACAACACTTTCTTCCATACACAATGTTAATATGTATGTGAACAATTAGTATCTTCTAGATTTCACCATTGCACACTGTTGATGTGCCTTTAGACACGTGTATTAACCAGGTATCCACGTGCGTATATACCTGTGTATGTACCTTGAATGTACGAATGAACGTAGCGAAGCGTCCAACTATGACGTCACACTTAATCGACGACCCGTGAAACTGAATTTCGCACGTGGCTATATGATTATCACACGGGTACACACACAGAGAGAGAGAATGTTAAACAAATATTTATCTCACTAACAAGTTTCTACCAGTGTCAAATTCCAATAAACATTGTATTGTTTAATCTAGACCGGCATCAGCATGATATCACGTTTTACCCATCACTATGATGCATTCACAGTTTCCTCATCGTGAAATGTCCACGGAAATTATTTGCTACTCATAATTTACTTATAAATTTCAATAACGCATGCGTAAAATGTAAATATATTTAACGATGTTACGCAAAAACTAACAGGATTCAAAACAGATGTCAGTCAATGCCCTTTTACCACACTTCAGTTCACCTATTCACCTTGCAATCCTTCATATCGCGCGTGCATCAGCCATCACGAAAAATTCAATGCAAATATTAAAAACCATCGTAATACCGCTACAAATGTAATTCTTTTATTTTGTTTCAGACGTCAACTGTAATGTAATGTAACGTCTACCATCTGTCCGTGTTCAAAGTAACAAAGGGATCAACCATCCGTCCGTCCAGGCAGGCAGTCAGTCATGTACGTGAGTTTCATCTTCAAAGATGCGATATAGAAGCCGTTAGAATCACACAAACATCTGTGATCCAGCATACAACAATTGTTACATAATACCGTAGTACAGTAAAGTACCTAGAGCTCCTTACAGCTAATGGCATAAAATAATTGCTCATATTATTAGCAACGTCAGAATGCTGTCAGATTCGTCAGAGAAAGGATCTATATATAATACCTATGGTGTAGTCTTAACTAAGTGCAATAATCAATAACTCAACACACAAGTGAAAAGAATAATACAACGAAAAGAACATTATTACGTACAAATACAGTGTAATCGACGAAAATATTAAATTGACAACAAGTGCTACAATAAACAATATTAATGAGTGTAAAATCGATAAAATACGATATAGTAAATAATAAAACAAAAGTAACGTTCTCCTAATAAAGACTTAATTACTCTGCTTTTTGTGAAACTATATAGAGTACAAAAAGTTTAATTGCAGTACGCTGAAAGTATATCAAAGTTAATAAAGTGTTAATAAAAGTGAAAAAATTTAAAAGACAAGTGTGTTCTATAAAAAAAATTCTAGAACAGAATATTAAATAAAATTTGTTATTCCGCTAATACAGTTTAAATCAAAATTAAAAATTCTCGAAAGTGATCGATAACTTGGAATTTTAATATGGCAGGTATTACATAGCGAATTTTTCATCAAGCTTACTAATTAAATATAATCAGTTCAAAAAATGGTATATCGCACCATGGAACCCAATATATTGCCCCTTCCTCCGCCCTCCATGGGCCGCCAAGGTTCTAAGGGCTCTCAACATAGCACCCCGTCAAAAGGATTCCGTCTTGTTGACGATCAAGTTGAAACTAGTAGTGTCTACAGTATTTACAAGCAAAAAATCGACGCTATGTTTGAATCAGACTCCAGTGGACAAGTAAACAATACTGTCCAGGCGCGTATTGAGCGAATGTTCACCGAGGTGGCCAAGGACGAGGGCATAAAAAGTGATGTAGGATGCCATTCTTTCAGCATAGACTATTTAGGGTCCATTCCATTAGTTCAAAAAGTCACCAGTTTGTCTGGCTTGCAAGTACCTTTGAAAGAGTTGTACTTTGCCTATAAACGTAACTCCAAACACAAGAGTACGTTGACAGGGAGATTGGAAATCTCTCATGTCGGACTCAAAGTCCAATATCAAGGAGATAAAGGTGATCTGGAACAATTAAATCCTTTCCCGACAATTGCGGTATGGTCTGCAGTGAAGTTTGTCCTTCACGATGAGCCTAAAAAATCCTACGCTTTCTTACCGCTAATAACGGATCCGGACAATATTGATAAACAATCCTTGTTTAAGAATCTCGAAGAGAATGAATCGAAATATATTGTTAATCAAACACATGCGCCACTTTTCGCAGTGGTTATGAGAAAGATAGGACTTCACAAGCAACTCGAATGCCATGGTTTCGTTTGTCAGACATCAGAAGATGCGATTGTTATAGCTGCGACACTGTATAAATCATTAATGAGCCATATGAAATCGAAGGACAAGAAACCGCGAAATAGAAACGGAGTGAGCTGTATGAGTGTTACGAGTAGTATTTGTGCTGATAGTATTCAGAATGCTACCCCAGTAAGACCACCTAGAAAGAAGCGAAGTACTGCATCTTCCATTATTAGCGAGACGGATACTACTAAAGATATTGACACAAGTAAACAAGTGAGGAAATCAACGAAAACAAGAAAGGCACCTACAGTACCATTACCTAAGAACCAGGCTAATATGGACGAAATCCTACCTTACGAAGAACCGAACGGAGAAATAAAGAATGAAGCAAAGAAAGAATGGAAAGAGAAAAGCGGACAAGGTGAAGAAAGTGAATTGATCAGAAGTAGAAGTTTGCGGAAGTTGAATGAAGAAGGCATTATGACGAAGAATAGTGAAAATTCGGGAGATATTTTAACGAAAGTTACAATACCTAGAAGTGGAAGCTTCCTAAATGCTGGAGGACTAACCAGATACAAATCAAAAGTCAATAGGTGAGTACTTAATTCTGTTGTTAGCTATAAGGAAATACATAAATAACTAAACGTATACGTATATTACACCCGAGAAAAGAGTCTTTTTCTCTAACTAATCAATTATTGCTTACATTAAAAAATTTATTGTTTTACGAGGAATAGACATAATTGATGTAAATTAAATATGTTAATTTCCCGGCATATCTAATATTAATAGTAATAAAGTATGTATATGCAATTTCTTATGTCACCATAAAACATATACGTACTACGTAAATCATAAAATAAAATAATTTATCACCAAAGGTATATTGTGGATTTTAAATGAATATGTATATAGAATTACACGGCTATTACAAATTACTGTACCAGCCCTGTAGCTATTCGATAATTATACATACCGACATAGTTTCCTGGTAAATAATTACCATCAATTTACTACTATTAATTACTAATTAATTATCGACTTCTTATAAATTTACACTAGCAAGTTCTAGTTCCTAGTGTTGATAATCATTAACACTTTATTAATTTAAAAAATAGAAAAAAATTATAACATATCGATAGCGAAAAAATCAGTTCAGTTATGGTTGGATATATGAAAAGTTTTCTGAAATGACTAAACGATGAAACGTGCTGTTTAAGTTTTGTGCTACTTCTTATAGAACATGCTAGACTATTCTAGTGCGTGACGCTATTGCTAGTAGAGAAACATTTATAGAAATCTTTAAATGCCACACGATTGATTTATAACACTCATAATATGTAGTTTAACATTGATCATTCATTAGGAACAAGTTTATGATCCCACATCGCTCCGATTTGGTTCGTACTCCGGTACAATATTCATAATATACATCTACAAAAGTATTCTATACACTGGAATTAAAGTCAAATATTAGAGTCACACAGAAAATTTACAGTGTTCTATTTCCACTAGATACAACGGTCAAGCCAGTGGAGGTTCACCCTTAGGATTCAACGAACTCTTCAACGAATTCCGTCTACAAGAAGGTCTTCATTCCATGGATGAAATTCTGGGAGTCATCATCGACTCGGAAGGAATGTCTTTTAATGACCTCAAACCCATTTACAAAGAATTTCTATTAAAATTAGCCGTAACACTTACAAAAGATGAATTATACCAAAGATCCAAAGCCATAATGAGACGTCAAAAAAAGAAGATTTTAAGGAAGAATTCCAATGCGCAAAAGAATCGAAGAAATATCATCGTTGGAGCTAAAGGACTGAAAAGGGTTTTTCGAAAATCTTTTAGGCTAAACTTCTCAAAGAGAATACACAAGAAGAAACAGAAGAATAAAGTTTTCGAGTTGAAGAAAACGCCAATGAGCGAAAAGAAACAAGTTCCTGAGAGTAGTATTTCGACTTCAAGTTATGATACTCGACAATTTCGTCCGAAACAGAGCAATGTAGTTCGGAAACAGAGTTACAGAAAACGAAATAGTGACATTAAAGAGGCAAATATGAGAATAAGAAGAGAACGAATGAGCACCTCGGAGGATAGCGATTTTTTTACAATGAAACGATCGAAATCGAAGACATCTCCCAACAATCAAAACAGAAATTCTTCGAGTGGGTAAGTTTTACATCATGATTTTGTACTTTTTCACTTAGATGCAAATTTATTGAAAACTTATTTCATCGATATTTTTTTACATTCACACAACACTTTCAGAGGAAAACAAATTTATTCACAAATAAATAACCTTCTGTTTCATTCATATATGCTAATAGCACGCTACTTTTCATTAGCATAATTCAAAACCTGATAATAAATAATAACAGAAACTTCATTTACATACGATTCGTAGCCTTAAATGGAACAAAACTATACGATCGGTAAAAAAGTAATTAAACATATTTGTAAATCAATTGTGAGCCGTGTAATTTAGTAAAGTTCATAAATTATGCATTTACTTGCATACATAAATTTGTTTAATATACATTGTAAAAATCAATAAGTTGTTTACATGTTACATGTTAGAACACGGCTTGCAGTTACATGACAATTATACAAATATAGTCATAGTTTCCGCTTAGGTATTCAAATCCTCTTCTTTTTATATTTCTAGCTATGGTCTTGGCTGTCCACTTCTACATACACACAACTTGCAACACTGTAAAATAGAGTTAGTACACCAGTTTTAACCAATCTTGTTTCACACAAAACCATCTGATTAACCGTAGTCTTGGTTCCAGTTACGTGTCCTGTTCAGAATGTTCGTACGACAGTGATACATGTACATGCGTGTCTGCTGATAAATGTTACTGTTCCCTCGGTAACAAATTCGACCGGAATCATAACCGAAACCATACGCATAATCAAAAACCACCAAAACCACGACCACACACTTCATCCTCGTGCAGAACTGATGAACGTTGCTACTGTACCATTGACAGTAAATCATTCTCGTGGTGTGGCTGCGACACGGATAGTTGTACGGACAGTAATAAATGTTACTGTCAGAATTTCACACCGAAAGGAACAATTTTCGAACAGCTTCAGAGAAGAGGATTTATACCCACCTCCGAAGATATGATAACTCCTCCAAATGAACGAAAACTATGCAAGAAAAACAGCAACACCCGCAGTACCAAAAGCGTAGAATACCTACACAACCCAACAGAGAAATATTATGAAAAAATTGGACAAAGAAATTCTATGAGCCATGAGTTTTTGAACACTAGGCCCGGATCCAGGAGGAGTTATAGTTCAGATAACCTATCAAGGGAGTGTGAGGTGACAAGCGTTAATGGCAAGAAGATGAATCCAGTGTACACGAGGGCTATGAGCGAAGTTGCAACGAGAAATTTTCCATTGCAGAATTCTGTACGAAGTTTTAAGAGTTTCAATGAGAATAATAGGAGACTGAATGGTAAGTTCTTATAAATTTTACATAAGCAACTAGACTAGTGTATTCATAAGAGTTTAATAAAAATTATTTTCTAAGAAAGCTTCTTAAAAGTATCGTAAAAAACTAAAACATATTCGGTCTTCTTCAACATACATTACCATCAACTGTAAAGGAAAATAAAGACGATTTCAAAATTTTGTCTTACTGAAATAACTATGATGAAATTGCATGAAATATAAAACATCGGTTAACTATTACTTGAGCCGTTTAAATGATGCATGCACAATGTGATTTCAATTTTAGATTTAGTTATTCATTGCCTTCAAAGTGAAACTAAATGCCATTGAAAATAAATTATAGTCATTGTATTTCTCAATAACGGTATGTTAGACCAAAAAAAATTAACTGTACATCCTCGGTAGTTATATTTAACATAAATTTAAAGGTCATTTATAATTCTATTGTTCGTAATGAATACTTACACTTCGTGAAATTAGAATTTTATGCATCCTTGAATTAATTGAGTTACAAAAATCTTATCAAAACTCTAAATATCTGGAATTATTTCTACAACGATATTTCGTTAAAAATTTACAACATATAAAGAAAATGTTTAAAACAATTAGACTTTTTTATCTATCTACATCAAAGGACATTTCTTCTCTATACATTTACAGTGCGTGATTACAATTGTATTGTTTTAACTATGAATAGCAATATTCTGCCATGCAACATAAGAATATTGCATAGACATGTTGCGCCTTTGTTCCAATTTGTATTCAACACATTTTTACTTCCCGATAGAACGTGTTCAAACAAGAGAAAATAAAGGAATAAAACAAAAGGAAAAAATCATGGCCGTTACTTAACAGCTGATTACCATCTGGCCGTACTATAACCTCACAATTCACCGCCTACTTTGTATAGCATAATAAAAAAGAAAAAGCTACAGTTACCTAAATATAATGCAAAGTTCAATTACAAACGTTAACTGACTGTAATAGTAACAAGAACATATGTTCGTTTTACTGTAAAACGTGGAAAAGATGCTTAATCATTGCACCGTCGGTACTGACAACACACTGTCGATAAAACAGGTTCCGTTACGACCATTAGAACAGTAACACAATGACACAGGTGCTAGTTAAGGATTTATTATTTGTTCTTAGTTCTTTTTTCTACTAGGTTATTTATTGTTAACATTACATGTGACATTACTGTTTTCTCTCTGTGATGACGGGTTTCCATGAATGGATTACTTGTGAATTTGGTGTCAATTGCATTGTCGGCAATGTTAATAGGATTAAAGGATCTCCAATTGATTGGCTGAACAGGATCGGATCAGGTTTAAACGTAATGTTTGTTATTATTACAGGTAAAACCATGCAGACTACAGTCCCTGCCAGTTCTTCAACTGAAGCCTTAAGTGTAAAGAAGAGCGCTGAAATCGCAGCCTTATTTACCGATATTAAACTCAGTCAAACAACGGACATTACGCATTTACTTCCGCGCGACTACAGCGACATAGGTGGTCAAAATACGAACTACTGCAAACAACTGCACAATGTTAAACCAGTACCGAAAACCGACAAAAAAGCCATTGTCGCTCCGTACAAACATGTTAGTAACCTGAAGTTATCACAGAATTCATTATATGCCGCCCGGAACCAATCTAATGGGAAGAATGGACTGTATAGTGCACGTAATGGACTTTATACGATTCAGAGTCAGTCGGACAGTAGCTGTAGTGAGAATAAGAACGATAAAACATACTTTAACATGAAACAAGACAACGGAATGTTGAAGAAAAGTGTTAATAATAGTTTGGAAAATACTTTGGGGTATTTACCCTAACATAAATCAGTTTTATTTACTTTTCAACAAATAACTAAAATACAAGCTAAAATCGTAATTTATTCTCGTCAGATTAAAATATTGAAAATTAACTAGAAATTTCAAAGGGAAGATTGCAAAGTTTAAATAGAATGTCGACGTCAAATTGAAACTATGTTATTCGATAGGAACTTTGTGAGTTTGATGTGAAATTTTGACAAGTAACACAATACATGACTAGTGCAAGAAAACTTGTTTACTTGCTACTAATTGCATATTATAGATAATTAGTTAGATTCAGGGTAAATGGTTGCGGCACATGGACAAGGATTCAGGGTATCAACCGCTTCACTATAATGCTGATACGAATTAGCGGTTATATATATTAGCCAAGGTGATACTTGCGTACCTAATTTTAAGTGCAATAATATTATTTTTCACAGTTATTTTTAAAATGAAACAAGATGATGTTCTTGTAAAAGCAATAAAATAGTGCAATATTTTTGTTTTGTTCTAGACTAAGTTTGAAAATATTTTGAGTTCTTTTATTTATGAAAGAAAGGAATGTGAAAATTTGCCCAATTAGTGCAATAAAAACGTGATTTGATTTTAATTGTTTAAGAGTAAAATATAAGTGATATAATGTATTGTATTTTAAGAAATAAATTTAATATATTTTATCAACATGTATATATGTTTTTTAAACCGATTGTGTTATTCCAGAAAAAAATATGGTGAAAAAAAAACGATTACAATGTTAGCAAGAAAAAAATATAATTGTGCTATAAATAACATAGTAAGCGATTGGATCAGATGGAGTAGCTTATTGTATAGAAAACGTATTTACGGGATAACAAAAAAACATATTTCTTACATCGTGATATAGGTAATTCAGAAATAGAAAACTTCAATATCACAATTGTGCTTGTTGTTCAAATACTCGATAAAATCACATAACAGAAATCTACTTTAAATATAAATTAATAAAATACGTTTAATTATTAGCGAATATGAAAAGAGCAAGTAAGTCCCAGGTAGAGCAAATATAAATATAATCATGCAGACATACATGTATGTATAAATAAATATGTAGATATACATGCAGGTATAAGGAGTATATGTGCATTAAGGACTTTTGTTTTATAGATGTACCTGTATATCTATATATAGTCTGCAGATATATACGTATGTATGTATATGTGAATGTACAAGTCGCTGTGGTTCAGATATGCGGTTGTGTATTTTATGAACGAGTGTGTACGTGTGCACGTAGTTGTATATGTAGTTAAACTGGTGCACCGGCTGTGCTGACTAGGACAAGCTGCCGGTGTATTGTAGCTCAGGGTTTCCGGGCCAAGGGTACCAGGCACACGGGCACGCTTCCAATGTACCCACCCTCCCCCATCTGCCGGCACCTGTATATACGCGCGGGATTACCCGAGCATACAGGTGAATCGTGCTCTCTACCACCACCAGGTACGGGTACGTACTAAGTTATATTATACAAACGCACATACACACGGCCGTCCGTGCATACATCACTAACGGACGGTATATAATATGTATTACTAATTATTAATTCATTAGTGTACACGGTACAAATTATTCACTGCTGTGATATAGCAAGTATGTACTTGAAAGTATGTATTTCAATTTGAGATTCGTAAATTACAGAGAGATAAAAAGGAATAAATAAAATAGCAGATACATGGTATGGATCTAGGACGTGGAAAAAACTAGTAAACTGAATTTAATTACTCCAGATATAGCACAAAATTATTTGTATAAAGAAGCTTGTTGTTCGTATAATAGTCTTTATAAGAGTTAGGAATTTTATGAAAGAAAACAAATATTATCACTGTGAAATAATATGTTTTTTTTATGAATATGAATTTTTCTACAATCTAATTTTTCTCCACATCTGTTCACCCTGCGGGGCTAGTACGGCCATGTACATGTTCCCAGGGAATAGTATCAACTCAGTATCGATCAGGACGGCGTGACGTCACAGCGTCGAGCGATGTACACCAAAACAAACGTGCAACAGGCGCCGAGCGCTCAGTACACGTTCTACAGGCATACTACGCGCATTACACCGCAGCCTACTCCGATGTCCTGTTGATCTCGTGTGCGACGGACAAGTTATATGTATAACACACAAGCACTCTAACTTAACTCTGCTGCAGACTAAGTTAGCGACAAGTTACCTAAGGTCTACTTGATTCGTGTACGTGCATAAGTTATAGCTTATTACTAATTTAGTTTAGTGTTTTTTTTAATTCTAAATCTGTAAGGATTTTGAAAAGGTATTTATTATTTTAAGTGATGTCATATTAAAATATGCTTATACTAAATTCGTTATTTGAACAGTTAGTAATTACTGTATCTAACTGATAACAATTTATTATACAAATATTAAAATAATCTTAATATGACAAATATAAATTTTGTTAGTTTCATTGTTTCACATATATGTGTATGAATATGACATCATATTATATTTTAATAAAAAATACCTAGATAAATTAACAAATTACTAGATATAAATTTGGATTTAAATAATAATTTTTATTTTTATTGGTAAAACTATTTCTATTTGTGTCTTACTAAAAATAGTATCCTAAAGAGAAATTTTGATCTATGATCATTTTCGAAATCTGTAAGTAATGTTAATAATTAGTAGATATTTTAATATCATTAATTTTATTTTTAAAAGTACATCTTAAAAAACGAAAAGAAAGTAACAGCATATGGTACCTGCTACACGTCAGCATCACATTGATTCTTAAATCTGTTGCTTGAAAATGTAAACAAAAATATCTGTTGAATTATTCATAAGAAAAATTTCCTCTCCAAGTTCTGGCAATGTAAAAATTATATTCAACTCGACATACTAAAATTGTTATTTTCACAATTTATTCAATTATAAATTCATACCAAAAGGAAAAAAATTTTAATTTTGTTAAAAATTATATAAATCTAAATACGTAAATGTGTTTTGCAAATGGTACCATATGTGAAAATTAAATACCCTTAAAACATGAATTTTTTATTATTAAAAAAATATACAATTTTACATGGAGACATACTCTTTTATCGATTATCCGGATTATTTTTATAAAAACAATACAGAATTTTACCGATACGATGGTAATCCGATTTATGCCATTTTATAAATTTAAGCGCTATACGTCAATTGATATTTTTAGTCGCTTTTCTATGTTTTTTTTTTCTAACTCGGTTTTCCATTCATCCATGAAACAGATAATCTTGTATTTAATATTTCTACTCAAGTACAACAGACAATTACTAAATTAAATAAAAAATATCAATTTGTATTCCAACATATGTAATTGACAGATATTAAATATTCAGTTCTAATTTTATATATGTTTCACATCCATTAATGCAATTAGCCTTAAATTATTTATATAACAGAGAGCATTAGTACACGGAATAATAATTGTAAATGCATGTTGATATCGAAGGTAACCATGGATTTTATCTTATAGATATCGATAAATATGGAATACACAATATTACAGTGTAATATGGAAAATAATCCTGCAACTATGTAATGCCACTTCACACGCACGTACTCGAAATATGAATAAATTATAACGTTAAATAATTTACACGGTGACCGTTAATAATAAAAGTGACATCCATCACCGTCAAATATGGTCGACTGCGGGGAAAATTCGAACAGATTCGTCTGTCCAAATGACAGACAACTAGCTCTACGGGCCAAGTAAGTATTCACTTTAATTAGTTTTTTTTTGTTATCGAGAAAAAAATTGATATGTATTTTTTTCATTCATATAAAACAAAACTTTCAATCAAATACGCAAAAACAGTACATCTGCTTTTTAATTTTAAATTTAAGTTTGGTAAAATGATAGTATGTGTGAATTAATTGAATTTATATGTTTTCGTCAAAACGTTAAAATGATTACAAGGGTTGTACTTTATTAAAATTGGAGAATATTACTATAGAACATTCCAGCTGTCGCCTTATATTAACAAATTGATTTTGGAAAATAACAACAAGACAGGTTGTTTTTACATACGAGTATAAATATGTACACTAGACACTAGGTACACACAAAGATTATCAGGTAACGTTGTAAATGTGTAATTAGACATTAACTTTAAAGTAAACGACTGTTTATACAAACCGGCTCTTTAATGTTCAATGTCAATAATTATTATACGCAGTTCTGTAATTTATCAAAAGCCCGGGTCATAATTATAAGCAAATTTGCTTTTGATACCGTGATTAATTTGTAGAAGAAAGATCCAATTAAAAATCTCTTAATTACATTGGACTATAAATAACTCCTTGATCAAAACACAATTACAGAATGTTAATTAGTGTGTCGCGACATACAGCTGTGTGCTTAAGCGAGCTGTCACAGGCAATTCAATAATGTGCGTTGCGAATACGAAAGGGTTCGGATGTGCAAAACACATGTGCTACTAAATTGAAAATACATTGGATGAAAAAAAATTCAATTACAAATACAGTCAAGCAAATACATAGTTAGAAATAATGAATTAATATTAGTTCTGATGGTTTAAAATTTATTGAAAATACTCCGGATTTTATAAAATAGATGAAAATAATTAAACAATTGTATTCCAAGTGAAGTATTTTTATTGACAAATTTCATAGTATACTGAAAAGCCTGTTACAGTTTTCATACAAACGATAAAAAATCATATAATAATCTTCTTGTTATTTATTTAAAACAAAAGATTTAACGTTTCATTTATAACTCTGTTAAATGCATACGACCCTGCTACTGTATGGGTACGAATACAATCCTGTGTATATGTATATTGGCCTTTAATTATCATGTGACATATAATGCACCATTTACACATAATCCATCTCTTTTGTAACTGCTTGATACAAGTATTGTCTGTAGTGTATGGCACTCTCCGGCCTCCTGTCACAAGTAATTGTATTATAAATCTCATTTACTAACATACGGTCGTGTTAATACCCAGTTATCATGCTAACATGAAGTGGGAAACAACTATTGACTCTAATACCCCATGCTCGTCAGCATATATTACATTAGCATGGTGACAATATTAGATTCCAGTGGAATCAAGTATTGGCAAGCGTGTGGCTAGTGATTGGATGATTGGTTTAGGATCGATATCGATATTGGTTTCTTGTGTAATGGACCAGGGGAATTGTACTGGTGCATGTGGAAGGTAGTTTTGTTGCTGTTGTACTGGACTTCAATGAAGCGAGCATTGCTTTGTAAGAATGATTAGGTGTGTTCTTTTCACCCTGTTGCGTCTACGGTTTACAGCTGCGTCAAATAAATCGGTTCTATTCAGAAAGTTGAAGTTAAATAAGTTACTAGATGCTGTTCTTTTCGCATGACCTTGGCGTTTGTGTAAAATCTAAAATAACGCCGCCGTACAATAATCTACAGCTGCACGCTGAGCGGATTTTATTTCTTACTGCAAGCGCATGCGTACATCAGTCAACGCAGTTGACATTTCGTTGTTAGGTTATTATTCCAGACAGTTCCCGGTAAAATGTATGTCAAAGAAAATGATATTACAGAAGGTAGGTATTTATTCCTAAATGATGCTGTTTTACATTGAAAAAATTTTCTTAAGCAAAAATCACTCTCTTGTTATTTAGGAGTAAATACATACATTTTAAAATGCAATTATTTTCTACGTTCATTTGAAATCAGATCCAAAAACAATAAAAATATGAATTACTACGAAGTAAATGAAAGTATTATATATTAGATATAAAAACATACATATGTAACATCAGATTACGAGTCACTGCAAGCGAAAAGAACATCATTCGTAACTGAAACATCAAACAGCGAGCGAAAAGAACCGATTTACAAAATCTAGTGACTTTGTTTTTTACGGCCGAGTTTAACCGTAATTCAACCAGCAGTAGCAGTAATAACCTTGACGTTTTGCAGTAGACGCCAGTAGGTGAAAAGAACAAACCTATTGTGTAGCCAGCCATTATACTACTAGCGAATAGAACGAGTTTGTGCACACCCATAAATGATAAAAACATGATATTATATGTCACTGTATATAAATACATATCTAGATTAAATATCTTCACAAAATAATGTTACATAAACAATAGCTAACAGAGTTTTTGAATTGTGCGAATATTTTTAAAAAAGCCCAAGAAGAAAATTTAAGTTATATTTTTGGTCTAAAAATACAACATTTAAACTACGCAGACATGCAAGCCAGACACGAATTCTTCTTTATTTTTCATAAAATCCATAGATAAATCTCGGCTAATTTAAATGCAGGACAGAGCGTTCACTGTAATCTACAATTCCACATTGTAGGGATTCAAGATAATATGCACGTTGTTTTAAAAAAAAAACATCAAACTTATTTTCCCGGATTCATTTACACTATGTATTAATATATCTCTGTGTGAATGATATGTAACTATATACGTCTGCACGTGTGTGTATATGCGTATTATTGTCAGCTTTACTGCACAAGTATAGTGTTATGTAACTGATGCTATCGATTATATTGATTAATGCACGCTGTTCCTCGGAGTATTGTTCATATGACAAGCCCCGCTAACTCACCACACTTAAACATACTAACTGTACGAAGACGTGGATTACATCAAATATGATTAATAGCATATCCGATTAAATACTAGAACCTACACACACACATACACTCATTCCAATGTCTATATATAACTCACTTTTTAAACCGGACTTACTGATTTTTATTTATGGCGTTTAATCGTGATAGCTGAATGTTTGTACTAGGTGTTAATGGTTTGTGGTGCTAGTAGTGATTACTGTTTAGCCAGGCCCGTATCAAAACATTCTAAAATATTTTACATTCATATTATTGAGGTAGTAAAAATATTAAAATTTATAATTATGTTTAAAATGTATAAAAGTTTTATACATACATTTCAAATTAAATTGTCTTTAATATTTTTAGTAATATTCTGTCTCTGGGCACAATTTAAATAGTAGATTTTCGTTTCATTTTAATTTAAAGACATTTATATTGAAATATGAAGTAATGATTCGGGGAGTATTCCCCAAGTAGCCCTTAGCAACACTACGCTACTGCGTTCAATTTAAATTCACGCAGATTTACAGAATCCGGGTAGAACTTTCCAGCACCCAGCTGGACCGGTTCGTCGAAACCTAATTGTTTGTTATTGACCTCTTTCGGAAAGCAGCCTAATTTTTAAATTGAATTCGCAACGTACCTACACCTAAGTAGGGTAATATCATTTAAACATCTTCTTCATGACCCGCAAGAGGTGAAATCGTATACATTTTACTGCCCTGTTATGCAAATTCTTAAACACTGTATATACGGATATATTGTTCAGAGGTATATCGTATATTCCATTAAAAACAGATTCACATACAAAATTCATACTATTTATATTCTGTACCGCAGAAACGTATCACATTGTCTAAAGTTGGACATAAATATTTATTATGAAAAGTTTTCTTCTTACTGTATTTTATTTTATTGACATCGCAACTTGGATGATCCAAGTGACAATAAAGAAATGAGACAGATCCATTACATAATTTCACATATGTTTCAAATGTTAAGCTAAGTATTCTCAGGATATATTGCTACTATCACTTTACAAGGCTCTAATTTGATTGTAGTCAAACATCCAGGCTTACAGATATTTACCTTCACAGGACACTACCTATTTCGTACGCTATAAAATAACCATCAAAAAGAAACATTAAACAGGTTTCTAAAACAATGTTATATAGACTGGCTTAAGATCACATATAAAATTAACAAAAGCGCGTGGAATTTTTAATTAACATTTGAGTCACAAACAATATTACATTACTTAATTAATTAACTATTACATACTAACATTAACAAGTGTAAATTATTGCAAAGTACCCTTGTACTTTAGTTGTAGCCAGTTTCCGTTTCTGTGACAACTTTTTCTAACATCGTTTTACCACTGTCAAACGAAATATATTTTACTTTTTTGACAAGACTCTTAGCAAAAGGAAAAAGTATGACAAAAACAAATGCTAGTACATTTTGTGTTCCTGTAAAGAAAATATAAGCCAGACTCGGAAGATAAAACGAATCGTACACAAAGACAGAGATAATATATAACTTTGTTTTTTCACCAACATCACAGATTACGAACTGGCTGGTCAGTTAAGACCGGGTCTCTTGGTTACCAGTCCTCCTCTTCACCCAGCACAAGTACTAATAATGCACTTGATCCGGACGAACAAGCTGCCATATTGGAAGTCATACATAGGGCTGAGCAGTTGGAACTTCGTGAGCAAGAGAGGGTAACACATTGTTATTAGAAAGATTTCGCATAGTTCTCATTCTGACACTGGGTAAATGTTTTTTACAGGTTGGAAGACTTGTAGATCGCTTGGAGAATATGCGTCGCAACGCTTTGGGACGCACTCCGTCGCAGTGTCTGCTCTGTGGTGATCACTTCGGCCTGTTAGGGGCTCAGAGTGCCCAGTGCATCGCGTGCCGGAAGCTAGTGTGTCAAAAGTGCGCAATAGAAGCGTGCACGAAGAAAAATTCACACCATCATCATGGGTGAGTCACATGACAATGATAGAAAGCCGTAATTAACTAATGTGTCATTAAAAATACATTTCCGCTTAGCTAATATAAATTAAATATTGTTAATGTTTCATTAATATTCAGTGAATTGTTCTTTTAATACAAAGGAACACTAAAACGTGTTTTTCAATTAAAATATTAAATTAAATTTTCAACAAATATATAAGATCAGATTACATTGTTAATCATAGAAAGTATTACATTCCAAGCGCTACCTTACTTGATTACATTACAGAATTACAGGTGAATTTAACTTAAATCGAATTACGAGGAAAACAAATCAGAAATTGTAATTTCCCAGTAGACGATAATCCAGAAAGACAATTTGTTTTTCAGGAAAGATCAATGGCTATGCAAAATTTGTGCTGAAACTCGGGAAATGTGGAAAAAATCTGGAGCCTGGTTCTTCAAGGGTCTTCCCAAATATATTCTTCCGGGGCAGGAGACGAAGAGAGGTCCTGGACGGCACAGTCCGCCTAGAGCGTCTAAAGTAGACGAGGATAGCAGTTCCGAGGAGGAGAAGAGAGGATTCTTGGGTTCAAGTGATAGGAGACATTCACATACAGAGAATAATGGTATGTACTGTATGCAAGAACATTTATTTGTTTGTCAAGATGGAATAGCATGGATCCTTTTCTAGTATCTCCGTATCAAGAATCGTCTCCACATTACACTGTGACAGACAACAACCACTCGTTCTACAGCAGACAGACCAGTTCATCTGATTCGCAGAAATCGACAACTTTGCAAGCTAGTTCATTGGACGTACAGGACCGATGGGAGGAGGACAGTACTACAGGACACCCGGGGGACCCGTACAGGAGGGATAGCATCGCCAGCCGGTCCATGTCGGAGTGGACCTGGAGCGACGATCGAACATCTCCAAGTGCTACAAGTGTGGTTAGTTCTAATGCTGGATTCAAGGTAATATACATACATTAGTCTATTCAGGATTCAGTGTGTCTTACGATAAAAACATCGTGTTAGAATATTCAAGAAGAACAGAAACCCATCGATCCTTCGACGGGAACTATTGAGATAACACTGTCGTACGACGCAATTACCGATACACTGCACTGTACTGTACATCGAGCCAAGAATCTACAGCCAATGGATATTAACGGCTTAGCAGATCCATTCTGTAAGCTGAACATTCTGCCTGAAGGCAAACTCTCTACTAGACTGAGAACTAAGACTGTCCACAAATCGCGAAACCCCGAATTCAACGAAGCACTGACGTTCTACGAAATCAGCGAGAATGATTTATTGAAAAAATCCCTGCATGTACTTGTACTGGACGATGACAAGTATGGACATGATTATATGGGAGAAGCTAGATTGAGTTTAGCGGCTTTAAGAGTCCAGAAATCTATAAGTGTAAGCATCATCAATAATAAACTTGGTAACATGAATTTTTAATATAATCTAATTTAATTTTAAATGTTTAGATGACATTAGCTTTGGAAAAAACACTCCCAGATGACTGCTCTTTGGGACCGGATTCTACACTACCCCCATGGTTTGAGGACCCCTGGTCTCGAGGACAAATACTATTGTCCCTTTGTTACAGCACTAGAAAAAGAGCGTTACTTGTAACAGTCGTTCGTTGCGCCAATTTACTACCGATGGATAACAATGGATTTTCTGATCCGTTTGTAAAATTGTACGTATAAAACGATATAATTTCGATAAAAATCTACATAAATCTATTTTTGCAGACATCTAAAACCCGATTCACACCACCGAAAACATAAATCTTCGATTAAATGGAAAAATCTGAATCCATATTTCAACGAAGAATTTGCATTCGAAACACGACCTAATGAACTCTCAACTCAAAGCTTGTATATTACAGTATGGGACAAGGATTATGGTAATAAATATGTTTCCTAATTACTATGTATAGTGTATGATATATAATTATGTGTTTTAGGTAAAAGTAATGACTATCTGGGCGGACTTATACTTGGCGGCGCAGGCTCTAAAGGACGTAGACTGAAGCATTGGCTTGATATGATCAGATACCCTGACCACAGACATGAATACTGGCATAGTCTAACTGAAGACACACTATCTGATTAAACGTGTATATGTGGGAACAACTAACTCTCTTACTACAAACCTATAATTCCTTTTTATACTACGAATTATTTTCTCCAAATCGCATGTTTATATAATTTTAACTGCGCTTTACCTATCTCTTCATAATTCTAACTGGCATTAAATGGTAACAAGGATTTATATGTTATAAGAAATGTGTGAAAAATATAATAAAGTTAAAATATCATTATAATCATGTAATATAAAAAAACCGTATTCTGCGATTATTAAAAATGTTTTAAATGCGTATGATTTTCAAGAATTTTAATTTATTTCCATGCATTATAAACAGCATTCATGTTTACGTAAATAATATAGTTAATAAAGTTTCATCAAACAAGATTATAAATGTCTTGTTTGAACTGGAAAACCTTTTCAAATGTCTAAACAGTGTTATGTCATCATAGCGTGATATCAATGTAATACAAATGTTACTACGACTATCTATAAAAACTGTTCAAAGCTACAGATATTTTGTATATTTATTTTTACTATTTATACGTCTATTTATATTTTATATTGCCTACGATCTATATTTCGTCTTGTATTTACTGTAAAATATATATAAACCTGCTTCACAATGTTTAAAACGATACATATATATATTACACATGTAAACATATTTATTTTGACTATCCGTCGACCAAAGAAATATATGTAATACAGTGTGTCAGCAAATAAAACAATGTAAATGTACTTACAACAATGGTTATTTGTTTCCATGACAATCCACAACAATAAAAACTTTGGATTCAAATGTAAGTTCAGAATCACAACAGCACACAGCAAAATTTAACACACACAAATCCTACAAACACTAAAAATGGAATAGTTACATAATTAAATTGAAATTATTAATAAAGTACATTAAAAATTATGTAAAACATCAAAATTGTAACATCACTCTTATCAAAAGAACTAACAACTGGGACATCTACCGCCAATCTCTCGAAATGCTGGTGCGGTAGAATTTTGAACTACGATTTTTAAACTTTTACGGAATGCAAAAACAGATAGCGCTAATTAAATTTTTCTGTAATAATAAAATTTATATATATGCAATAATGTTGTATTTTTAATATTTCATGTAAACATCCATCGTTAATATCTACTGGAATGTTTATTAATTAGTCAATATTAATAAATTTAAGTCTGATATGTACCAGTACTTAAAACTAAAATAACTAGTGTAACATATAACCAAAAATTTTTAAACAAACGTCAAAATGATAAACATAAATTATCTAAATTGATAATTTAATTTTAAATGGTAAGTACATTTCCGACAATACTATATTTTCATTCTTAAAATGTTCTTATATGTTTCAGGTTTAATAGTGCCATCATTTCTCTTATTTTACTGAACTGCATAAATTCCCCCATTGTTGTGCATAAAAATAATAATTACCTGGGATTCTTAACAAATTTATTCATAATTTTTCGCAAGAAAATGGATGGAGCAGTTAGTATAGAACAACAGTATGCATTAAAATGGAATGACTTTCATACAAGAGTTGTATCGTCGTTTCAAAACCTGCGAAATAATTCCGATTTTGTAGATGTAACTATAGCTTGCGATGACTGTTCGTTTTCAGCTCACAAAGTGATTTTATCGGCTTGCAGTTCGTATTTTCGAAAACTACTAAAAGCTAATCCTTGTCAACATCCTATTATAATATTTCGTGATGTAAATAAACGAAGTATGGAGAATATTTTGTTGTTTATGTATAATGGCGAAGTACAACTAGAGCCAAACCAATTTTCTGAGTTTCTAAGTACAGCTAAGATGTTACAAATTGAAGGACTGACAAAAATTAAGAACAATTTTAATCCTGCTTGTATCGAAACGGATCTTGAAGAACAGACTGCACAAAATTTAGTTAGTAAAAGTGAACGAAATATAAAATCTCCCTCACCTTCACCAACGAAACAACTGAAAAACACGTCAAGCAAAAATTGTCATTCAAGGAGAATATCTTTAGATCAAGACACTGAAATTAGCGATCCAGGTAGAATAGATACGATATTAATTGGTATAATTGGTAACTCACCTTACTTATAGGACAGCATGAAAATGTAGCATCACCGGAAAACATGCATACAGATGAAATAATAATTGATGATGATGATGAACCAGTTAATCCCAAATTAGAGCCGTGTGACGAGACAAACTCGTCAGAACACCGGCAAGTTAACAGTGGTATTTCGGACGAAATGGAACATAATTCAAGAGCATTTCATGAAACATCTAATGACAACTTTCTGGAACCGTCACACGCTCAACATTTTGATATGGTTCAAAATATGGAACAAAAAAATTATAGGTAAGGACTTATACGTAACATAAACTCTCCAAATTTTTTGACTGTCCGCCTCGTTATTACACAATGATGTCACATTATTTATAGATCAGCTAATCGTACTGCAAATAAAACAGATAGTACGCAATGTCCGATGTGTCAAAGGAATTACTCGACTGCAAGTAATCTGAGAGCACACATTCAGAATGTACATACATCGCCAACGTTAAGTAACTGGTACCAGTGTACACAGTGCGGTAAGAACTGTAAAACGAAACATTACCTGATCAATCACGAGTTGCGAGTACATGGCATACGACAGAAGAATAAAAGATCAAATGTATTCAATTTCATAAATGAAGACACTTTGTGAAATGGTGCATGAATTTTAATTATCAGCGCAATTTATATGCTTCATGATACCAATTGTACTACTTAATTACTACTACTAGCTTAAATACAATTGATTATGTAATATGAAATTCAATTGTATACATAATCTATAATGTATTAAGGCAATTCAAGATGGCGACCCAATCTCCCACATTTATTAAAACAACAATTACTGTTTATATTTATTTTATTTGGCACTGTATGTATATTTGTAGTGCACAATTTTTTATAAATATTTTCTGTTATATAAAACAATTTTTTAAATAAAAAATATTACAAACAAAATTTGAGCATAATTTTGAATGACACTTATATAGGTTAATCACAAAACAAAATTGCTGAAATCAACCTTTGTATATGGCATTATCACAAATAAAAATAGATTTTATTAAAAGTACCAGATCATTGAGTAATAGATAGAGAACTGAGTGTAATGATACAAAACTGACGTTTAATATTATCCAATAGATCATTTTCACACTTGTACACGGACAGTTGAATAATGATAAAAGTGTAGATAGTTTTCGATGTATAGTGCGTCTTATGACAAACGTGGACAAATATAGTATATATCATGACATCATGATTATTATGGTCATGGTATAGTATCATGACGTTTTGGACAAGTATTGCATGTACAACCTACATCACAAGTAAAATGACATACAGTATTCTATGTAGAAGTTGATGATGAACGTATACGAATGGTATCTTAGTGAAAATGATCTATGAATGTTATATTTTAATACTGCATTGCTTAACATTTCTGACAATTCTCAACTGTACATATATATGTATATACGAGCGAAATAAGCTACAATATTGTTCAACAATATTTATTTTTACGCTACACATTAGTATTTTCTTTTATATATTATTTATAATAACAATTATAAAATCAATTAACATTAATATCAATTTATTCTGAGACTAGTCATGTTACGTGTGAATGTCAGTGTTAGTATGTAAATGTGTGTGTGTGTGTGGAATTAATAATTTCATTCAACTATATTCGTGCAATCTATTATTTTATTGAAAGAAAAGAACACTGTAAAAACGTTGCTAATTTTCTGAAAAACCTAATGATGTGTTAGCCTTCAAACATATGAAATGCAACATCTAAGGAAGAAATCGTAAAATAACATAGAACGATTATCATTTATCAGTGCGCCATCTTGGATCCACTGTTATAGAGTGGAGTAGAACATTAAAAGAACTATAAAATATCATGATAATTCCCTACATTACTTGATAGTCATTGCTTCGTTAGAGATTCCGTAATTTTAAAATTAGAATACGGACTTGACAGTTGATTCAAGATGGCGGACATGTAGATCTCACATCTCACGAATTTAGTCATACAAATGAAGTGTTCAAAGTGATCAAATAGTAATGAAAAGTGTACAAATATCAAATAGTGAATGGTCAGTGTATAAAATATCGTTTGATTGCATCAGCAAGCCGTGCGAGGTCACATTTTTAAAAATCTAACCTAATAAAATCGTTCTATATTATTTTACAGCAAAGTGAAAATGATATAAGTATTAACTTTAGTGGAAGCAACGGAAAGTATTGCAAAAAAGACAAATGAATTTATTTTTTTCCCGTGTAATTCGGTTGTAAGGGAGTTTAGTTAGAAAGAACATACGATATTACTAGATATTTCAGTCTCTATATTACTACAATTGGTAACACTGATTACTTAACACCAAATATCCCTAAATTTACGGTCCCTTAAGGTTCTTTGTAACGAAACTCTGACATACCAAATTATATCCTTAAAAACTGCGTTATCTAATTCTCTGATATGGTAAATGAATCAAAAATCGAAATATTAATATCAAAATTCAGTCGTTTTTTCGGTATTTAAAATTTTAATTTCTAAGCGATATATGTATACTGAAAAAGTATATTTCACATTAACTAGACGTACAAGTCACATAAGTGGCGTGACCACTTTTTCTTACTCATTTTCTGAATTTTTTTCCCTACAATATTTGCTACTAGCTTTGGAATGTACCAATCTTCTTTATGAAATGTATGTCCAGTACGTAAAGAAGGAAAAATAAATGTTGTCTCTTTTGCAATGAATGGTCAGTAATAATACTTAAAATATCTTACATAAACTGTAAATTACCAGTCAATTCTACGATACCTGGGGGTTCTGTCAGACTGGGTACGGGTACCTCGCCATTAGACTGAAACTGGTTCGCTAGTAGCAGACAGAGCCATCTTTGTGAGAGTGGACAAACTACGTCGAGGAAAAGTTCCTGCGCTATTGCCACCTTCGGAAAATATCTTCCGAAAACTGGACGAACATTTATGTCAAACAGATTAGTTCCAAGTAAAGTGCATAGAATAACAATGGATAAAGTACAACGACTATAGAATAAACTGAAGAGAGTACTTACAACTTTCTTATTCCAGATTCTGATTTTTTCCATGGCGCATCATCCGGTTCATAAGGCAAGGGTCCTTGTACAGGGGCATCTTCTTCTATTGGTCTAAATTATTTCAGAAATCATCAAAAAACATAAATCACACTTCAATATTAGAAAACAGTTGAAAATAATCCTATAACATAATAAAACAATACATAAATAATAAAATCTTACTGTTCTTCCAATCTAGCAGGCTCTGGTACAATAATAATCGGTTTATTCGTAATATGTTTAATATACTTTGAAAATCTAAAAACATAAAAGAACCAAACAATAAAAATAACGAACATATAATGAAATAAAAATACAGAAATAAAGTTTTATATAGAAAAGATACTCGCAGAATTTTATTAGAACTTACGTGTCAGCCTTATTCTTCGGTCTATAAGTCTCCAGTTCATCTTCCAGATCACTAACACGAGCCTTCAGTTCATTACGTTCATGTAAAATATCCTTTAGTTCAGCTGTCGTGAACCGAGGTCTGTTCGGATCATCCAGATCATATACGGCTTTATTTGTTAGATCAGGTGCTTCAGACTAAAATATACATATATTGAAATAGGTTATATGCTATATTAGTAATAAATATTATACAGAAATTATAAATGTAACTTGCTTTTAAATATTAATAAAAATCCTTTTCTGACATTATAAATTTCTATATAAAATTAAAATATACAGAATGACTTTTTTACTAAAAAATAGAATAGTGGAGAATATAAACATTGATGTAATTCCAAAACCTTGTTGCGATATCTCGATCGGTAAACATGTCAAACGGTATGACTGATGGCAAAACAATAATGCAATGTACATAAAACTTACATCAGACTTTGCCAGATCTTCGTTCTCTTTTTGTGCTAAGCCGAGTCTCTGTCTCAGGGCGCCGATACTACGCTGCTGGTCCTGAAGTTGCACCAGGAAGTCAGCTCTCTCATCGCATAGAGTTCTAACCTGACTCTGCAGAGACCGGTGTTTCCGTCTCAACTCGCGGTTACTTCCTGTTACTCTCTCCACTTGTAATTTCAACTGTACAAATTGCTCATTATGTACATGCGATGACAATTTTAATATTATTTAATGAGCGCTCAATATATATAATTAACATAACACAGTATTTAGATGTAGGCAACCCGCAACACGTAATTATACGATGACTACATGTTATATAAAAATTTAATAATGCAAGGTCAAATTTAATAAAAATAAATTATGCAATATCTTCAAAATATAAACAGCTCATTATTAGGGAATTACATTTGCACTTACATTTTCAATATCGGAAATCTTGTCCTGCAAATTTCTCTCCTTAACTCTCAACTCCTCGCGTTGTTTATCAATAATAGTCTGTAACCGTTGTAGCATAATTCCACTGTCTGCATTAGGTTCGGCTGAAGATACATCAACACCTTGCAGACTGCCCTGAACTTTGACCAAGCGTCTGTTTTCATCTTGCAGCTTGGACACAACCGACACAAGCTCTCTAGATTCAAGCCTCCACTGCTCCTCAATAGCCTCAAGTTCCTAAATTAGAACACAAATATCAAATTGTAACATTTAAATGTTACCAAACTATTTATGCATACAACGGACTCAACAGGCAGATCAATAATTACTGACCTTTTCAAATCTTTGCCGATACTCTGCTTTCTCAATCTTATCATTCTCAAGTTGTAAAATTTTCGCTCTTAATTCTTGCATCTGAGTATTTTCACGTTCATTCTTTGTTGCGAGATTCTCTAATAACTCCAGCGCATTTATCACTTTAGGCATCAAAGATGTAACAGCCTCCGCTCCAAACTGATCAATTATTTTTTCACATTCTTTCCCGATTTCGGAAGCAATGTCATACACATCCACCACTGAGACTTCGCCCCCAATATCACACGCGTCATCCATCCCCGCAAAATTATTTTCGAACTGTTTTTTTGGCATTAAAATGCGATTTTTTCAATGTTGAGATGAATCACTACAACTTGACACTTCCTAGTGACAACCGGACATGTTGAATATTGATCGATGACAGAAAAGTTACCAACTACTACCAACACAAAAATTATCTGCTGAATTATTTATATACTTGCACTTTACGACTGAATATATAAATAAACATTATAAAATTATTTGTTGAACACAGTTCTGCACTTATATTAAGAGCTTGTAAAAGGTAAATAACTATTTATCGTTTTTTTTTTCATGGACTTGGTTTGTTATTTTCGTAACAGGTGGTACTAAACGTGTTGTTCATCATTTTAATTTGAAAGTGTCATACTTTTCTTGAATTTATGTCATAGAAAGAACTGAGGTGATTTCACTTAATAATGTCTTACACTGAGGAATACATCAGGGAAAAACTGATCAAAGGACTGGATGCTGTACATGTGGTAAGTAACTTTTTATCAGTATCAAACATAACCTTTGTGATCTTGACATGACTTGGCCACATCACCGCTTGATTTTAAGCAAATAATGCTGAATTCACTATTTTAAATCGTACACATACCGCGATAGTCTCAATAAAATATGGTGGCGTCAATCTAACTATTAACCAGTAGTGAAAAACATGTTATTTCATAAATCTAACAGTTACAAAATCGCCGACGCTTGTTAATATAAAGTAGAAATTGTCTAACAAACAAATAATACGTAGAGAAAATGAGTCATTACGGTGAATTTTGGTTGTGCGGATTAGGCATCTTGGTGTCTCTGTTTCTAAGATGTTGTACTTCACTACATCCATATTCGGGTGAAGGGACTCCACCAATGTTTGGTGATTATGAAGCGCAGAGACATTGGATGGAGATTACCGTTAATTTACCACCGACAGAATGGTACCGAAACAGCACCAAAAATGATTTGATGTATTGGGGTTTAGATTATCCCCCTCTAACAGCTTATCATAGTTGGATTTGTGGAAAAATTGCAAGACTAATCGATCCAAAATACGTGGAATTGGGAACATCAAGAGGATTTGAAAGTCCGAATCATAAATTATTTATGCGATACACTGTACTTATCGTGGATATCTTGATTTTCATACCGGCTGTTTGTGCGTATTTCTTTGTTTTGAATAACGTGTGTGAGAATTCAACAAATAATGGAAGAAAGAAAGGGAAATTGTTAAACAACCAGAAGATCGAGGGGAAGAAATTGTCGTACAGTGTGTGCATAGTGTTATCATTACTATATCCTGGCATAATATTGATCGACTATGGACATTTTCAATACAACTGTGTTTCTTTGGGTTTGACAATACTAGCAGTGACATTTATTACTTGTGGTAGGCATTTATGGGCCTCATTCTTCTTTACTCTGGCCCTGAATTACAAACAAATGGAACTGTATCATGCATTACCGTTTTTCATTTACCTACTAAGCAGTTGCGTACCAAAACCTGGCGGTAGCATTAAGAATAGTATCAGTGAACTGACAAAAATTGCTTTGACCGTTGTGATTACATTCGCCATAAGTTGGTTACCGTTTATCTGGGATTATGAATCAATCACCGACGTACTCACCAGACTGTTTCCCATTGCCAGGGGCGTATTTGAAGATAAAGTGTCCAATATTTGGTGTGCAGTGAATATTTTTTACAAACTAAAATATCTATTTACAAATATGGAAATGGCTAGATTATGTATGTTAAGTACATTAGTAGCAATTTTACCGTCAAGTATCGATTTATTTTTGCGACCAAGTATTAAAAAATTCGTTCCCTCTTTGATAAATTCATCATTAGCATTTTTCCTATTTTCATTCCAAGTCCACGAGAAAAGTATTCTTTTAGTTGCTGTTCCAGTAATGCTGTACTTTCCACAAAAACCTATAATGTGTTTCTGGTTTTTAATTATTTCTACATTTAGTATGTTGCCATTACTGATAAAAGATAATTTGATTGTCGCGTTCATTGCATTAAATATTTTCTATATCGCAGCATTCCGCGTTGCAGTGGATTATACGTACAAAATTAAAGAAAAGAACACAACCTCAAATTCTTATGTCAAAGATATCCTAATCACACTTCTAAACGCGCAAGATGGCACCGGAAGTTCATTACAAGTTGTTAACATAACTTTCGAACATTTATTGAAAAACAGAAGATTAGTTAAGTTAGTTTTGTTGTATGTGGCCTTCTATCTCTCATTATTCGGGTGCACCATTTTATTTTTTGCATCAACCATGATGGATCCACCAGAAAGATATCCTGATTTGTTTCCGTTGCTAACTTCAGTCTATTCTTGCTGTCATTTTTTGATATTCTTCATTTATTTCAACGTGTGTCAGTTTAAAATAAAACAGGATTATAGTGATAATTTCAAATATAAACAAGAATAAAACGACATTAGATAAATAAGATTATTAATACTACATCACAAAAGTTATGATAGAAACTTTGCTTCGTCTGTCGTAATTTCTATCGGGCATTTGTGACGTCATATTACTATTGTATATAAATAAATAATATTAAGAAATTTTGGGAATCTATGTATAAAAATTTATCAAAAGCAATTGTTCTTGTGGTGTGCAATAAATGTGTAATTAAAAAGTCAGAAAACACTTAGACTTAAGGTACAAAATGCCATTGTTGAGATTCTTAGTCAATAATCAGTACATATTATTGTATTTGCCTTGATATATTAATAAATATATGTTCAGTAGCAATCTAGTGTTTTAATTATACATTTAAATTGTATATTAAAAATTATACTGTGGAATCTACCTATAATTATATTCGCTTCTAATGGGCACTATTATAATGTCCCAGTTCAAACACGTGTAAAAACCTCGGTTAAAATGAACTCGGTTATAATAAACTTTAGCCTATAATGAACCAAAATTCGTTATTTTGTCCGTTATAAGCGGAGCGATTAAGGACTTCCCCGATAATTGACACTATTTCAATACTAAACAAAGTCAAACTTATTGTTCATAAAGATTATATAGCCAAACCGTGGATCCAAACAAAATTAACCGATTTTTTTCAAAATATGTAATGTTAAATACATACGTTCATGCATATGTATATATTACAAGTAAGTTTTTCACATTTATTTTCGTGTTTATGTATACATATATACGAGTACATAGTTTCACTTTGTGTTTGTTATCTTTTTTTAAATAAAAACATGCATTGAAATAACATGAATATAAATTTGTTTAATTGGTAATTATTCTGATGAGATGAACCTCGACTATAATGGCCGATTTTACGTGGTCCATTATAAGTAGATTCTACTGTACTTTTTAATATAAATTTTAAATGAGTTTACCGTTATTTTAAAAGTAAACCTTTGTTCGTTTAACTTTGTAAATAGTGCGTAATAATGTATGGCTATGGAACTATTGTTCCATAACCATAATACATATTAGTTCTGTGTGTTTTGTTATATTTTAAGCTTGGCCTTGTGTTATTGTATAGCCAACATAATGTTTAGTTACATAACAATCGTTTTAGATATTAGAATTTGTATAACAAACAACCTACACGTATTTACATGTAGATACTTTCGTACTGTTTCATACATACCTGTAATTACATATCCATTATGTATGTGGAATATTTACACATGACCTGCAAAAATCTTCCTCTACAAATTGAGATTTTAATAAATGCATATGCAAGTTAAAATTATTTTTGTATTTTTGTTGACAAGGTTAATGGAACCTGTTTTTAGATAATTAAGTAGATTAGGTATATCTTATATACAAAAGACTAAGTTAGAAATTACTGTTTTTTGTTTTTTATTAGGAAGTAGTGGACGAATCTGACGGCTGTGGAGGAAAATTTGCTTGCATCATTGTCTCTGATAAGTTCCAAGGAAAACCTCTTCTACAACGCCACAGGTACCTTTGATCTAACTTTAAAATAGTCACACTTGTTCATCATTTATTTCTCATAGATTAGTCAACGGCGTTTTACAAGAAGAATTAAAGAATATTCACGCATTTTCCCAAAAAACTTTCACTGTAGACCAGTGGAAAGACCATCAGGCTAACCAATAGTATAAAAAGAAAACCAAATCCAAGATGGCGGGTGAGAATATTACCATCAAAGTGTCAGCTCCAGGAAAAGTAATTCTCCATGGCGAACATTCAGTTGTCTATGGAAAACTAGCGATCGCAGCTAGCTTAGATTTGCGAACCAGTGTAGTTTTACAAGAAAAACATAACAACAGGTTGGAGATTTACTTTTCTGACTTGAAACTTCGAAAGAAATTTGACTTGAAGGTGAGAATATCGTTTGTTTTACTTGTTAATAACTAGACTGAAAAATATATGTATTTTAATTTACAGGATATTAAAGCGATTTTCAAATCTCAACCGATTCCTGTAACGGATAACTCTAAATTCAGTTACCAGTCTCCTGAATTATTAAATCATGACGAATATATTAAACTTTTAACGCAATCTTTGAAACTTGATGAGAACAATCTTGAAAGAAATCAGTACTTGAGCTTGCTAGGATTTTTCTATCTGTATTTTGGCATAGTACATTCGTCTAATGCGCCTGTTGAAGCACTGTGTATAACTATCAAAACAGAATTATCCTTAGGAGCTGGTACAGGCAGTTCTGCATCACTGATGGTTAGTTTGGCGGCAGCACTATTAAGATATCTAACCTACAAAATGCCTCAATTAAAGTTAAGAAGTAATTCTGACAATAATGCGGACAATTCCAACGTTGAAAATTTTAATGAGTTAGAACTATGTTTAATATCGAAATGGGCGTACGCGGCTGAGAAAATTATTCACGGTAACCCGTCCGGTATAGACAACACTGTGTGTACGTACGGTTCTATGGTATCGTTTCGCAAAGGTCGGGCTCCCATAGCAGTGAATTGTCGGAAAGATATCCGTGGTTTACTAGTGGATACGAAAGTACCAAAAAATACAGGGGTTATGGTACAAAAAGTGTCAGATTTAAAGAAACGACGACCGAAAATCATGGATTCAATATTGCAAGCCATGGAAGACATCACGGATGAGGCATTAGAATTACTGGTCCATCTAGGGGAGCTGCAGGACACCAGGGAGAAAGAAATTGCAAAGTGTTATGATGATCTTGGGGTAAGATACATTTTCACTTACTTATTAGGAAAAGGAAATGTAAATTTGTTATTTTAGGAACTCTCCGATTTGAATCATAATCTTCTGCGAACGTTGAACGTGTCACATCCTGCTTTGGATGATGTAATTCAAATAATGAATTCAAAACAATTACACGGCAAACTGACAGGTTCTGGAGGAGGAGGCTATGCTATAAGCCTCATACCTCCCAGTGTATCACACGATGACATTACGCAATTATGCGAGAAATTAACTGCACAGGGCTACCAACCACTAGTGACAAAACTGGGAGGAAACGGAGTCAGACTAGACTAACACTACTGCCACCATGACATAGATAAAGGAACTAAGTTATCATACTGTAAGTTTGGATTTTGTTACTGATTTTTTAAAGGGTCATTTTGAGTATTATTTGATGGTATCCGTGTATTTAAATAATGTGTATTTTTTAATTATGAAATATAATTACAGCTGATACTGAGAATTTTTTTCGTTATTACTGAAAATTATCCTTAATTTGACAAATCCCTTTTCCATTACATTAATAGCTACCAGAAATTAGAATTCCTCAAATAGTTAAAAGTGTTGTTTATTAATTGTTCTGTAAAGTTTTACATCTATACATTAAAAACTTAAATAATTAAAATATCATAAGTAATTTATTGTATAATACAGAATATCATAAGAAATGTATGCATTCAGGAAAGCCCAAAAACTTAAAAATTTTGGAATCAATAATTATTTTTTCCAGTTATAAATACAAAATAAATTTATTTTTAATTTTGGATATACTAATGTCA